>JAJJMC010012636.1:3948220-3987819 GCA_023531435.1 Papaver californicum
CCTTGTATGATGGATTGCTTGCTTGTTTAAGTCGCGAATTAGATGAGCATGCATTGACATCTATAGCTAAACTAGGGTTTGAGATCCGGAATTGTCGAAAGATCCTTGTTACAAGTAGCATAACATAGTTTTTAATAGCGGGATGTTACCATGCAATTATGTGTAGAAGCGTGACCTAGGTTAAATCCGAGTGGCTCTTGCGCCGGATTGCTTAGAATAACCTCAACTCACAAAGACCATTGCTTTCATTGGGTTAAACTTGAGTGGCTCTTGCGCCAAGTTATTCGTTGAAAATGATTCAAAGAGTGGCTCTTGCGCCTTTGATGATAATAGGAGTTTTGCCGGAGTAAGCCTGCGATAGGATGCTTTAGGGTAATTGATATTGAGAGTGCATGAATGTTGAGTATGAATTGGTTGATAACATGTTGGAAGATGGAAGATGAACTCTCTAAGCAATGTTCTTTATCTCTGATATTCGTTTTAATCAATTTGTTTTAGCATAATGTAGTTATAATCACAACCAAAACCCCCCAGTTTACATAAGTAATCGAAAGTAATTAACAATCACCTGCCTCTCTGTGGGAACAAACTTGTTCTTATTACTATACTATAATATATATTAGTAAAGTAAGAACATGAATTAATTTTGCTTGTCTGACAACCGACCAACACCCACTAAATGCGATTTGTTCAACCTAGTTTTGATCATTGTTGCTTTAGTGTTATACTCTAGTTATATTTCTAAATGGAATTAAACTTAACTTTGTCATTATTTATCATTTATGGACTCTTATTTGCATTGCGATGGCATCTGCAAAGTTCATTAGTTCCATGGTAGTGAGTGATGAGGTTGCTATGTGATAAGTTTTCTGAATATTTAATATGAATATGAAGAAGAAAATTTAATCATTTACAATGTTCTCTTTTTTTGTAAAATGGGTAGTAAATGTGGGAACTATTGCAGGCATCCATTGATTTCCTTTGTCTTAATCTAGTTTATATCATCGTCTTGTTGTCTAGAATCCGTAGTTTATTAAGGTTTGCCATGTGTAGAAGTTGTTGGAAAAAACTAGTGGCGTTCATTTTCGTAGATACTACTGATTGATCTGTGATGTGTGTCATAGGTGCAATCAAATTGTGATCTTATTTCCCTCAATTAAAAAATAATATAATGGAAGTTAAGTTCGTTTCCACGAGGAACAAGGTGTTTCAGTTGTTTAAAGTGTCACAAGGGGGGGTTTGTTTTAGGTTTTAAACAAAGTAAATAAGAAAACGATTAAATGTAAAGTTGTAAGCAATGGAGAGAGAGATATGACCGAGGAATCCTTCTTCGTTACTAAACATTCATCAAGTTAATATATTCATCTACTCATTGTTAATCACAGATTATCACTAACCACAGAATAACAGCTATATCATTGTTATCCTCGAATTTCCTTATATCACTGGATACAGAAGTTCTTGCCTACCAAATTTTATTCTTCCTTACCACCTAGTAGTAGATTACTCAGGTGTAATTTGGCCAAATATTTTATATTTTGTGAGTTTATAGGTTCATCTTAGCATTGAGACTCTTAAATCAGGATCCACTTACTAGTGTTGTTCATGCACACAATTGTTCCACATAATCCCTCTGCAAGTTCTCGTGTTCTCTACTTGTGTACGAGTCAATGGACTATTACTTATCTCACAACTCAATACTAGCAATAGATTAAATCAACAAATCAATTCAGTTGGTCACCTAAACAATCTATCTATCAATCATTAACTTTCTCTATAGTATAAACAAACGATAATCATATGAAGAACTCAAAATATAATCATATACTAAATCAAATCATGTTTAGAAATTAGAATTCATCCTCAATCAATTAGGTTTTTAGCTACTCATGGATGTAGAAGCATCCATGTTATACATATGAGAAAGTAGTTAAGAAATCGTTACGATAATAGAACCGCTTTGAAACCCTAGCTTTCTCCTCTTGTGTTGTTCTCTCCTCCAAGACTTGCAAAAATGATGTAAAACATGTCTTATTAATGTCTTGGGAGTTTTCTTATATAGTGCTCATGATATCTAGGGCTTAGAATCCTTCTGGGGCCATGTTCTCCCCAAAATATAGTAAAAACGTATTAAAAACGTCCCAGAACAGTGTCAGGTTCAGCTACTATTGTGTATGGATTACTGGCCGAACCTAACAACCTTTATTTGCTCCAGATGAGTGTCAGGTTCGTCTACTAATTGGGTTTAAATTAGTGGCCGAACCTATCTCTGTACACTCTTTGTATTTCGTTGAAAACGCACTCCAAAGTTCGGCTACAATCCTTGTTTGAGTTATTGGCCGAACCTTCTCCTGGACACTTTGTTCAAAAATCATTACTAGGTTCGGCTACTACCATAGAACAATTTCTAGGCGAACATATCTCTGTAGACTTGTGAAAAAACCTGATTTTTCAGCTCTAGGTTCGGCTACTATTTTAACCGAATGATTATCAGCCAAACCTTTCTTTGTAGGCTCAAATCTTCCAAACTTGTTTTTCCCATAACTTCTTCGTACGATGTATGAATGACCTCATTCTTTTTGTGTTGGCTTCGTATTTCAAATATATTCAAGATAAAGGTGAAGAATTATGGTTTAAAACAACTTCCAAGATGTCTTCATTTGTAGATTCATTTCCTTAGCACTTTATTATCAATTTCCTTGATTTCGGATGATTCACCTAATATAAGACACCTAGAAAACAAACGTAATAATAAGTAATATGCAAGAATTATAGAAAATATTAGTATGGATATGACACGAAAACCATGTGAATTATGCACTTATCAAATTCCCCCACACTTAGCTTTTGCTAGTCCTCGAGCAAACTAGGTTCTAAACTAAATTAAAAGAACAACTCAATTTCATCGAAGACACTGTTGCACTTAGTATGTGCAATAAGACTTTAAATCCTTAGGTGTCCTAGTAGACGAGTTATAGTCTCGTGAGGATTTACAAGAGGTATACCCACCAAACCTACTCCAACTTTAAAGTCATAAGCATCCAAAAAGCTACGAAGACATTAAGTTTCTGCACATTAATAATAAGAAGTTAGAAATGCCAAAGAACATTATTCTCATACTTAACTATTGAGTTAGGAGAAAACCACCATATGAAAGAATCCAGGTTCATGAGCGATCAAATGTTTACTTCTGCCTCACCAATAGGGTTTTATGAACTTGCACTCAAAAAACGCACTTTATGGTTCTCATGTGTGCAAGAAGGAATAAAGATAGAAATCCTGCACACGTTGAATGGTGGGAAGGAAAGGTAACCTTCTGATACATATGAAGATGTTATCCCCTATAACGTGGGACGAAAAAGAACCTATTTTTTTTCTGATGATCTCTAAGAAAGGAAATCAACCACTATGTAAGGATGGGAATGTTTACTTACCTTCTCACCCGATCTACAATCAACACCACTCTCACAGCAAATAGAAACATCTTTGTTCTTCAACTATTGATGATGAACTCCTGAACTTCGTAGAACTTTCACAAATTGTAACTCTTTTTTCTCAATTCCTTATTGTTTGAAACTTGTTTATAGATTTCTTCTTCCACGCGGCCTTATTGAACAAATACAAAAAAAATATAGACGAAAGCAATGTGTCCCAAATTATGTCATGTTCGGATACTATATGGGTGTGAAATTTTCTAGCCGAATCTTCTCCTGGATATTTTTTTTTATAATAACTTGAAATACAAACTAAAAAAAAAACGAAACTAATATGGCCATGGGAGAAAGACTTTACCACTTGATTCTTCACAACTTGTATTGTATCCGTGTCATAAACTTCATAAAATTCACATCTTTTGCTTTTCTTGGCTCTTGTACATAAGTCTTCAACATTATATATAATTATACTCTTTGTATTGTTGCTTTACTTGAATATGAATTTAGCTCTTTCTTGTATCGTTTCTTGTAAACCTTGAACGTCTTCAACTTTTCTTCAAATTCGTGATTCTCCGTTTGTTGATGATGGTATGTTTCTATTGGTGCTTTGTCGAGAGAATGGTGCCAACTGCAAACAAGACTACAAGATAGAGTTAGCAAGTCTGATGGCACCCTCATGATTGACGGAATTAGCACTTAAGAGATCAAAAAGTAGTGCTGAAATTGGTGCGAGGTTGGGTAGCTCATCATTTTACCCGGAATTTGCACAGACACTCTAAACTTACAATTTAGACAGGTACAAAGAATTGAAGGTATGGTGTCTCATTCATTGAATGATCATCTTCTCTGATATTGTATTCTCTACCGGCGGTTTAAGTCCATTTTTATCACCTTGTGCCTCTCAACAACTAAGCAACCCGAATATAGTTCTCTAATATTTCTAATTTGAGTTATTTCAAGCTTAGTTATAAATATACTAAGACTCTAAAAAATCTAAAAGCTGAAGGTTTTCATGCAAATATGTACAAAAAAAAAATTACCTACAAAAGCAAATACTAAAAATATATATGCCTAACCACTCCCCCACACTTAAACTTTACATTGTCCTCAATATATATTGACTCCTCCGATGTAAAATCAAGATGGGAAATCCTAACATGATATGAAAAACAAAGAAAAATTAAAATATAAAGATATAAATATAAAACCAATGGGTTGCTCCCATTCAACGCTTGCTTTAAAGTCGTCATCCAGACTCTCTACTCGCCCGTATTACTCCTCCATAGGGAGCAAATCATGAACCTCAAGCACATCTACATCCACATAACCAATGTTTTCGTAGTATGGCTTCAATCTATGGCCATTGACCTTGGAAATTGTCCTATCTTAGAGACTAGTAATCTCAACTGCACCATGAAGAAAAACATTAGTAACAACATAAGGTCCAATCCAGTGGGACCTTAGCTTTCCAGGAAATAGTTTAAGACGAGAATAAAATAAAAGAACTTTCTGTCCCGCAACAAAATTCTTTTGAGAAATCATCTTGTCATGGAAAAGTTTAGTCTTCTCCTTGTATATACGGGAACTCTCGTAAGCATCGCTACACATCTCATTTATCTCATTAAGTTGTAGTTTCCTTTGTTTCCCCGCTTTATCATAATCCGTGTTGCACATTTTTACTGCCCATAAAGCCTAATGGTCAAGTTAAACCGGGAGATTACGCCATAAATCAACCGATATGGAGACATACCAATCGGTGTGTTATATGATGTTGTATATGCCCATAATGCATTGTTAGTCTCAATCTCCAATCTTTCCGTGTAGTATTGACGGTTTTCTCTAGAATGGACTTAATCTCACGATCGAAATTTCATCTTGCCCACTAGTTTGTGGGTGGTAAGGCGTACCAACCTTCTGTGTAACGTTTGTACTTCTTGAGAAGACCATGGAAGGATTTATGAAAGTGTGAACCTCCATTACTGATAACCACACGAGGTGTTCCATGTCTAGTGAAAATATTTTTCTTTACAAAGTCACAAACAACTTGAGAATCATTAGTAGGGGTGGCTTTATATTCCATCCATTTTGAAACATAATCCACAGCAAGAAGTATATAAAATTTTCCATATGAATTAACAAAAGGGCCCATAAAATTAATTTCCCACACATCTAATATTTCTAAAGCAAGAATCAGTGTGAGTGTCCTTTGATTTCGAGCACCTAGATTGCCAGGTTCGTTGAAATCTATAATAAGATTTTCAAAAAGCATATGCATCCTCAAATAGGTTTAGCCATTAAAAGACACTCTCAAGAACTTTGAGAACGGTACGTTTAGAACCAAAATGCCCACCGCAAGCATAAGAATGACAAAAATATATAATGGACTGAAATTCAGAGTCAAGTACGCATCTGCGGATAATATGATCAGCACAGTATTTTCACAAGTTAGGCTCGTCCCACACATACTGCTTGGATATCTTCTTAATCTTTAGTTTTTGAGAACTAGACATCATACTAGGTATCTGTTTCGTAACCAAGTAGTTCACTATATCAGCGTACCAAGGTGTTGATTCTTCTATTGAGAAAATTTGTTCGTCTGGGAAACGATCTTGTAAGGGAAGGTCCTCTTCATAAAAAACAAGTCTACTAAGATGATTAACAACTGTATTCTCAACATTTTTCTTGTCTCTAATTTCTATGTCAAATTCTTACAACACTAGAATCCACCGTAATAGTCTTGGCTTAGCTTCTTTCTTCTTGAGTAGGTACCTAAGTGTTGCGTGATCAGAATAAACAACAACCTTGGTACCCACCAAATAAGATCTGAATTTTTCTAGTGCGAAAAATATAGCCAACAACTCTTTCTCCGTGGTAGAATAGTTGATTTGTGCATCCTTTAGGGTCCTAGATTCATGGTAAATCACATGGGACAATTTGTCTACTCTTTGACCCAAAACAGCTCCAACTGCATAGTCACTCGCATCACACATCAACTTGAACGGTAAACTCCAATCATGTGACTCGATAATTGGCGCGTCGTCAACAATTCTTTCAATCTGTCAAAGGCATCCTTGCACTCCTGGTCGAAGTTAAAAGTAGCCTATTTTTGCAATAATTTGCACATCGACATTGATATTTTGGAGAAATCTTTGATAAACCGCATGTAAAGACATGCATGAATAGCAAATCTCTCTTACCGAAGTGGGGTATTGTAAGTTTCTTATTAGGTCTATATTTGCTTTGTCTACTTCGAGCCCTCGAGAGGACACAATGTGACCAAACACTATACCATGGTTTACCATAAAGTGACATTTCTCCCAATTTAGAACAAGGTTAGTGTTTATGCATTTTTTAAGCACAGGTTCAATATGGTCTAAAAAATTATCAAATGATTCGCCATAAACACTAAAATCATAAATACCTAAATGATAGTTTCACGCAGTCATAAAATATACTAACCATACATCTCTGAAAAGCGGTTGGCGCATTGCAAAGACCAAACGGCATCCTTCTATATACGAATGTACCAAAAGGACAAAAAGAAGTAGTCTTCTCTTGATCCTCCGGTGCGATAACAATCTGATTGTATCCCGAATAACCGTCCAGAAAGCAATAATGTGTATGTCCTAATAACCTCTCTAACATCTGATCAATGAAAGGCAAAGGAAAGTGATCCTTCCGGGTAGCAGAATTAAGTTTTATGTAGTTTATGCATACTCTTCATCCTGTTTGAACTCGTGTAGGAACAAGTTCATCATCTTGATTTCTGACATCAGTAACACTAGACTTCTTTGGTACCACCTGTATCAGGCTAACCCATTTGCTGTCAGAAATTGGGTAAATCACCCCCACATTTAGTAATTTGAGGATCTCTTTCTTCACGACCTCCATCATCGGGGGGTTAAGCCTACGTTGAGCATCACGTATTGGCTTTGCATCGTCTTCCATTATGATTCTATAAATGTACATGGATGCACTAATGCCTTTGATGTCATTAATCGTCGAACCAATGGCCGTTTTGTGCTCTTTCAGAATCCTAAGTAGACGTTCTTCTTGTATGGCAGTGAGATTCTTTGCAATGATCACCAGAATCTCTTTTTTATCACCTAAGTAAGCGTACTTTAAGTGATCGGGAAGTGGCTTCAATTATAGTTTAGGTGCCTACACGATAGAAGGTAAAGGAACCTCGTTAGTCACGGGTAAGGAAATACAAGAAATATTACCCATTTGAGCTTCTTGTAATGTCGTCAAAGAGACACACATATCCACTAGCTCCTTGGCTAATTTAACATCCAATTTCGACTGCCTATGAATGTCCAATTCAATGCTATTATACAACACAATTCCAAGTTCATCTTCACTGTTCAAATCAAATATTTGTTGTGCTAGCGAACCAATAACATCGACAGAGAAAATGGAGTGAACATCACTAGGATAATGCATGGCTTCAAATATGTTGAAGCGAATAATCTTCTTATCAAATTCCATAGTGAGTGTACCACTATCAACATCAATCTTCGTCTTTGCAGTTTTCATAAACGGTCTTCCAAGTAATAACGAAGTAGATGAACTATTTTCTCCATTCTGCATATCCATAATATAAAAATCAACTGGAAAGATCAACTCATTCACTTGAACCAACATGTGCTCCAGTAGTTCTTTAGGATATATATTGGACTTGTTTGCTAATTGAATAATAATCCATGTCTCTTTTAAAGGTACAAGATTCAAAGAATCATAAATATCAGTTGACATCACACTAATGGATGCTCCCAAATCAAGTAAAGCATTCTCAAAACTCCTAGTACCAATAGTAATTGGCACCGTAAAGCCTCCAGGATCCGTACACTTTACAGGCATCTTCTTTAACAACATGTCTGTAGCACTCTTGCCCACCTTAGTGACTTCATCGGAATCAACCTATCCTTCTTTGTACACAAATCCTTCAAAAGCTTGGAATATCTAGGCATAGTTTTGATGACTTCAATAAATAGGGTGTTGATTTGCACCTTCTTGAAGATATCTATGATCTCTTTATCTTGATCTTATTTCTTGGATTTGGAAAAACGACTAGGAAAAGAAGGTGGTATGGTAAAGGTAGGAATCGTGTCCTTAGGTTGGCCGTTTGAGGTTGGCTTTTCCTTTGGTACGGTTTCTACCTCTACTTCATTTCCTATGTCGTCACTACCCTCTTCTTATTGTTGTGGCTTTTCAACTTGCCTTCCACTCCTTAGATTTATAACATTGACGTGTTCTCTTGGGTTCACAACAGGTTGTGATGGCAACTTTGTTGATGCTTGTCCCTCTAATATGCTCACAGTTGTAGCTAACTGACCCATTTATGTCTGCAAGTCATTTATAGACATCTTTTGCTTCTGCAGAATTGCATTTTTCTTCTGCATCATAGCCTTCATCATCTCTTCTAAACTGGAACTCTGAGTTTGTTGTTGAGGTTGAAATTATGGTTGCTGAAAACCACTCTGTCGCCCATAAGTTGGCATAAGAGCTGCAACTTGCTTGTTCGTATAACTTAAATTTGGGTGATCTTTTCAACCAGGATTGTAAGTATTAGAATAAGGATCATACCTTGGCCTCTGATTAAGAAAATAACTTTTACCTCAACCTCCTCTTCATATGAAGGAACAACTGCAGAAGTTATACGTTGTACCATCTTTTATACACTCCCCATACGTTGCTCTATATGTGAGAAATCTCTCATCTCGTTGACTCTCTAATACTTGAGTCGTTTCTTGTGTAAAATTATTGAGCATTCGATGCCATACTCTCAATCAAATTAGTTGCCTGCAAGTTCTTCTTTTCAGTAAGTGAACCACCCGCAGTTGCATCAGTCAAATTCATTTATTCCGGAAGTAATCCTTCATAAAAGTATTGAATGATGAGAGTTGAGGATATGTTGTGGTGTGGGCAGTTGTAAATAATCTCTTGTACTTCTCCCAGTGTTCATAAAGAGACTCCACAGTAATTTGTAAAATGCTTCTAATCTCTTTACGAACAGCGGCCGCCTTAGAAGTAGGAAAATACTTCTCTAGAAATAGATTTTTCATCTCAGTCCATGTTGTAACACTCCCTCGAGGAAAATAATACAACCACTCTTCGGCTAGATTTATTAAAGAAAATGGAAAGGCTTGTAGCATAGCCTTATCACTATCATCACCTTGTCTAAGGTTTTTCATCTTGTGCTAAATTACTTGAAGATAACAACGGTTTAGATCTTCGCCTGGAAGTCCCTTGAACTTCGAAAAATAGTGAATAAGATTCGACTTCAGCTCCACTATGTCAGATAGAGTAATACACAATGGTTGCGACTCTAAGCATGGAGATGTCAACTCTCGTAACTTCTTCTCCGGAGGTTGAGGGCCACCCATCTCTTTTATGTGATCTTCCTCTTTGTCCGACTCTGAAAATTTATTTGGTGAAGAACTAAAAGGAAGTGGAGTGTTCACTGCTCGAACGAAGTTTTTTTTTGGTAAAGTACCTGATCGAAGACGTATACCAATGGGACTTTATTTGCCTTCTTTAAGTATTCACCAAAGAGATTGTTCCTGAAACCAAAAATATCTAGAAAACAAAATTAAAAACTAAAAATAAACCAAAACTTAAACCTAAAAACAAAAATAAACGAAAATAAATAACAACTAAAACCAACTGTTCCCCGGCTGTGGCGCCAAAATTTGATGTGTGTCGTAGGTGCAATCAAATTAGTGATCTTATTTCCACTCAATTAAAGAATAATATAATGGAAGTCAAGTCTGTTCCACGAGGAGCGAGGTGTTTCAGTTTTTTAAAGTGTCACAAAGGGGGGTTTTGTTTTAGGTTTTAAACAAAGTAAATAAGAAAACGATTGAAAGTAAAGTTGTATGCAATGAAAGGAGAGATATGATCGAGGAATCCTTCTTCGTTATTAAACATTCATCAAGTTAATATTCATCTACTCATTTTTAATCACAAATTATCACCAACCGTATAATAACAACTGGATCAGTGTTATCCCAGAAATTCCTTATATCATTGTATACGGAAGTTCTTTCCTACCAGATTTTGTTCTTCATAACCACCAAGTAGTAGATCACTCAGGGTGTAATTTGGTCGAACGTTTGTGAATTTATAGGTTCATCCTAGCATTTAAACTCTTAGATCAAGGCCCATTTACTAGTGTTGTTCATACACACAACTTCTCCATAGAATCCCTCTGCAAGGTCTCGTGTTCTCTAATTGTGTGCAAGTCAATTGAACTATTACTTATCTCACAACTCAATACTAGCAAAAGATTAAATCAACAAATCAATTCAGTTGGCCACCTAAACAATCTATCAATCAATCATAAAGATTCTTTATAGTATAAACAAACGATAATCATATGAAGAACTCAAAATAGAATTTTATATTAAATCAAATCATGTTTATCGTCAGTGACTAAAAGTGCAGATGATGTTTTTAAATTGGATGATCTATTCAAACCCTTAGTTAGTTATATTGTTTATTAAAAAGCTTCGTGCAATGGTCTAGTTTGCTTATGGTATGGAAAGGATTCTGGGGAATTCTTTTGTCTCTGGAACCTAGCAATTAAAGAGATCAAGATAATACCCAAATCACCAAATGAGTATGAGGATGAACAAAATGAGATTTTGGCTTTTGTTTATGACTGGAAGACTGATGATTACAAGTTAATAATACTGGTGATCTTTGAGGAAGATAAAGAGAGATGTTTAGTCGATGTTTATTCGTTAGCATCGAATTCATGGAGAATCCCCACTGCCTTATATGTTTCCTTTTAGGCGAGAAATTGTGGAGATTGATAACGGAGCTTTGCACTGGTTATGCAAAACGCCAGATGGATACTTTGCGCTAGTTATCACTTTGGATGTTTGCGACGAGAAATTCAAAGAATTACAACTACCTAAAGAAATTTTAAAGGATAACTACATGGCGATGACTGTGGGAGTGTTGGAAGAGTGCCTTTGTGTACTTACGAAGGTTGTTAAGGTTGGTTTTGAAGTTTGGGTGATGCGGGATTATGGAGTCCACGAATCTTGGACGAAACGTTTTATCATTAACCATGAGAGGATTGTGAATACCGATTATTTGAGGCTTATGCAGGTTTTCAAAAATGGTCAGATTCTACTTACTGGTTACGGTAATTTAATTATATATGACATGAAGCATTCAAGTGTTAGAGAACCAAACAACTTTGGTAATTTAACATTCTACGACGCATATAATTTTGTAGAAAGCCTAGTTTCACTCAATTCCGGTACTTATTTGAGGATAAATGAAATGGAAAAACATGAAGAGGCCTGAGAAAAACAATATTAACATGTGTCATTAGTCTTTAATATACTTTTATCATGGATAATATAGATCTGTAATTGTGTTTTTGATTCTTGTGAGTGTCCAATCTTTTGAAGTAATAATAGTATTAAGAGTTGTGTTTTTCAATGCATTATCACTCTCCCTATGATTGCATTTATTTTATACACTCCTTAAAAATAACAATACATAGTTTTGCTTGTGTTATTTTTTTTATTCTAAATTATGTTCAATTAAGAACCTCTTTCTTATTATCATGTAACTGGATTCAAAATTTTGTTCTTTATATCTCTCCAGACTTTTGAAGTATTTTTTTACGATGAAACTTTGGTTAACTTAGTTGTAATTTGGTTTTCTGTTTGATACTGTTGATTCTCGTAGTCATCCAATCTGTAGGAGTTCTTTCTTTCTAGTCTAATTTTTTAGTAGTTTGCATTGGGATGCTATCTACTATTCTTTGGTTCCTAGTTGAGAGTTTGTTGAGTTCATTGAGAACGATCAGTTTTATTGAAATTTGATAACAGAATTTGTAGAAACGGAAAGCAGGTAATCTGCTGAGTACATTGTATAAATATGATGATTACTTGCATGTTTTTAGTAAAATTGGTACAACAGTGACAATGAGCTAGTTGGAGCAGACTGGCAGACACCCACTGAATGCGATTTGTTCAACCTAGTTTTGATCACTGTTGTTTTACTGCTATACTCTAGTTATATTTCTAAATGGAATTACATTTAACTTTGTCATTGTTGATCATTTATGGACTCTTATTTGCATTGTGATGGAATCTGCAAAGTTCATTAGTTCCATGGTAGTGAGGGATGAGGTTGTTATGAGATAAGTTTGATGAATATTTAATGTTAATATGAAGAAGAAAACTTAATCATTTACAATGTTCTCTTTTCTTTGTAAAATGGATAGTAAATGTGGGAACTATTATAGGCATCCACTGAGTTCATTTGTCTTAATCTAGTTTAGATCATCATCATGTTGCCTAGAATCCGTAGTTTATTAAGGTTTGCAATGTGTAGAAGTTGTTGGAAAAAGCTAATGGTATTCATTTTTGTAACTACTAGTGATTGATCTGTGATGCGTGTCGTAGGTGCAATCAAATTAGTGATCTTATTTCCACTCAATTAAAGAATAATATAATGGAATTTAAGTTTGTTACCACGAGGAACGAGGTGCTTCAGTTGTTTAAAGTGTCACAAAGGGGGGGTTTTGTTTTAGGTTTTAAACAAAGTAAATAAGAAAACGATTGAAAGTAAAGTTGTAAGCAATGGAGAGAGAGATATGACTGAGGAATCCTTCTTCGTTACTATACATTCATCAAGTTAATATATTCATCTACTCATTGTTAATCACAGATTATCACCAACCGTTGAATAACAGCTAGATCAGTGTTATCCCCGAATTTCCTTATATCACACTATACGGAAGTTCTTTCCTACCAAATTTTACCTAGTAGTAGATCACTCAGGGTGTAATTTGGTCGAGCGCTTTATATTTTGTGAATTTATAGGTTCATCCTAGCATTTAGACTGTTAGATCAGGGTCCACTTACTAGTGTTGTTCATACACACAGTTGCTCCACAGAATCCCTCTGCAAGGTCTCGTGTTCTCTACTTGTGTACGAGTCAATGGACTATTACTTATCTCACAACTCAATACTAGCAATAGATTAAATCAACAAATCAATTCAGTTGGTCACCTAAACAATCTATCTATCAATCATTAACTTTCTCTATAGTATAAACAAACGATAATCATATGAAGAACTCAAAATATAATCATATACTAAATCAAATCATGTTTAGAAATTAGAATTCATCCTCAATCAATTAGGTTTTTAGCTACTCATGGATGTAGAAGCATCCATGTTATACATATGAGAAAGTAGTTAAGAAATCGTTACGATAATAGAACCGCTTTGAAACCCTAGCTTTCTCCTCTTGTGTTGTTCTCTCCTCCAAGACTTGCAAAAATGATGTAAAACATGTCTTATTAATGTCTTGGGAGTTTTCTTATATAGTGCTCATGATATCTAGGGCTTAGAATCCTTCTGGGGCCATGTTCTCCCCAAAATATAGTAAAAACGTATTAAAAACGTCCCAGAACAGTGTCAGGTTCAGCTACTATTGTGTATGGATTACTGGCCGAACCTAACAACCTTTATTTGCTCCAGATGAGTGTCAGGTTCGTCTACTAATTGGGTTTAAATTAGTGGCCGAACCTATCTCTGTACACTCTTTGTATTTCGTTGAAAACGCACTCCAAAGTTCGGCTACAATCCTTGTTTGAGTTATTGGCCGAACCTTCTCCTGGACACTTTGTTCAAAACTCATTCCTAGGTTCTGCTACTATCATAGAATCAATTTCTAGCCGAACATCTCTTTGTAGACTTGTGAAAAAACTTGATTTTTCAGCTCTAGGTTCGGCTACTATTTTAACCGAATGATTATCAGCCAAACCTTTCTTTGTAGACTCAAATCTTCCAAACTTGTTTTGCCCATAACTTCTTCGTCCGATGTCGGAATGACCTCATTCTTTTGCGTTGGATTCGTCTTTCAATTCTCTTCAAGATAGAGGTGAAGAATTCTGGGTTAAAACAACTTCCAAGTGATCTTCATTTGTAGACTCTATTTCCTTAGCACTTTTGTAGCAATCTCCTTGATTTTAGATGATTCACCTAATATAGGACACAAAATAGAAAACAAACGTAATAACAAATAATATCCAAGAATTATAGCAAATTTTAGTATGGATTTGACACTAAAACTATATGAATTATGCACTTATCAATTTGTTGTTCCTTATTCTATCTAATCTTGTATTTGTAATCTGGAATCCCAAATTCCCAATCTTGACTTTGGATTAGAGCATATTGGGTTTTACAAGAATATGGATCAATAGTAAGTTTTCGTTTGCTTCCTATTTCTTCTGTGAAGTTCGAATTTTCATGATGAAACGAGGGAAACAGGGAAATGATATGTTTTTCTTTTTCCGTCAATTTGGATGACTTTGTGTGCATCTTCTTTGGGCATACCATCAGTTTTCTGTATTTCCTCTTCAAATAACTTCAAAGAGATTGGAATATGCAAGCCTCCACAACCAGCACCCAACACTTGAGGGAAATGAATCACGGTTTATTTTAAAGTGAAGCTCCTTCCTAAAGTATCTTAGCTCTAATGATCCCCATATGTGAATGACAGAACTACATGTCGCCGTCCAGCCAACTCAGAACAATTTATTTCGATTATAGAAGCCCAAAACAACCTGCTGTGGTGACCAAGTTCTTGGTTACTGCCCTTTTAAACGTTAAATTTTTTCCATAAAAAATCATACTTGCAATGTCTGATGAAGAAAACATAATATTGGATACTAACTGGACAAGCACCAATCACTCACCAACTTTTTTAAAATTAACAAAAAACTGACAGCAATTTAAGTTGTGTGACTAAGCGGCTAAAAAGCGAAAACGCAAAAGAAAAAGAAGACAGAAGATAAACATAGTTGAACGTTAAGCAATGCAGTCCTCCCAAATGGACAGTCAGATTGATATTTGGTCATTGGTGTTATCTACTTGGTATTTCCCTTAACTGTAAACATGGCTTGAAATAACCTGTCCAATGTACCATTTGGTGGAACTCGACGGTTCGTTATATCTGTCCCTAAAAAGGTTTCAGGTTTGAGCTGTTATCGAGGGAAGAGGGATCGGAGCTTCTTACATCACCATACCTCCATCTATTGTGAACACCTACATGACAAATCCAAATTCAGACAATATGAGACTTAAGTTGATAAGCAAGATAGAAATGCCAATATTATGACAAATGCGATTTCTCACTCAACGTAACACTAAAAATGGTAATATTACACAATGGCAGGACTGGTATACAACTATACCTGTCCTGTAATGTAACTAGCAGCAGGATTAAGAGCCAAGAATTCCACCAGACCAGCAACTTCTTCAGGTTGTCCATAACGTCCTGCAAGAATTATGGTCATTAGACGTGAGATTTGTGCCTCGGCCTTATTCATGTGTTTTTATTCTTCTTTGAAACAAACTGGGAGGCAAGCGAAACAATGAAAAAAAGGGTGGATCTCGGGTCTATCAAGTTCATCTGTTTTTGCTTTTTTTTTTGCTTAAAAAAAAGGTTCATTTGTTTGAGTGGACCATGGGTGGAAAATAATTAATTATATATTGTCTACTAAATGAAGAAGAGGGGAAGAAATGATATGAAAACTGGCTAATCATTGATGAATGTAGTCTTACCCAAGGGAATTGTCTCTAAGATTTTCTTCTCAATATCTTCTGAAAGTTTGGCAGTCATATCAGAGGCAATGAACCCTGGGGCAATAGCATTTACCTGTAAGAGATGCGACATGAAATTAATTTCCATCAACAATACTGAAGTATGAGTGCGTACAACACTAGGTTTGAGGGCCTATGAATGAAAGCCTTACATTGATACTCCTGCTAGCATATTCCTTTGCAACACTCTTGGTGAAGCCAATGACTCCTGCTTTTGCAGCACTGTAATTGGCCTGTCCAGCATTGCCAATCAGGCCAACAACGGATGCTACATTGATAATTCTTCCCTGCAGAATTGGTAATCAAAAGCTAAGACTTAAAGAGTCCAGAACAAAGTTCAGGTAAAACAATATATACCTTGTCCAAATAATCATATGCCAATTTAAATAAACTTCAATGCGTACCTTTTTCTTTTTCATCATAATTTTAGCTGCTGCCTGCAAAGAGCAGTTGATAGAGTTACAAACTGGAGATCTCAGGCTTCTGCACATAAAACTAGCCAGATCGTTGTTTGAAGATACTTACTTGTGTACAGAGAAATACACCTGTAAGATTCAAATCAATAACATCCTGCCACTGAGATTTCTTCATTCTCATCAACAAACCATCTCGAGTAATTCCTGAAACCATTTCTATGTGTCAGGATTGAAACTGAACATAAATGTTAATAAAGAAGAATGTGAACAATTGATAACCTGCATTATTAATCAAGACATCAACTGTTCCCCATGCATCAACTGCCTGCAGATGTGACAATTCAATGAAAGCAAATCAGAACTTGCAAGTACAACTACAATAAAAAAGAAAATATTCCAATAAGCCAACCCACAAGCAAGCTCCTCACAGTTTTAATCATAGCATTCACATCTTCTTCTTTTGATACATCTCCACCAAAAGTAAGAGCTTGACCCCCACAAGCTTCAATCTGCAAGAAAATATATTGGTTGGTTACTGCCACGTGCATTGAACTATGGAGAGTCACCAGAATTAAAGTTCAATAAGGAAAATACATGAGAAATGAAATCATCAGATAGAGTAGTATACTAGCAGAAACCATTCAAGATACAGTCAGTAGCTTGTAGTGTATTCCACAGAGTTGGGCTTTTGGCCTTTGTTATGGTTTATTAACTAGGAAACCAAAGAATTCATACAGCTGGAGCAAAACCGCAAAACGTGTCAACTTTGCGCACCGGTGTTTAAAATATGAATGAAACAACCATACTAACTTTTTCTTTTTAAAGAATAATAATTACAATTTCGTACTTAGTTAAGTACACCAGTCGATTAAGCTGACAAATATATTGCATCTTTGAGCATAGACACAGCCGATTTACTTAAAGTAAGAGAAAGGAAACGGAGCAAATACTAGTATTAACAAGTAAATGAAGTTCTTATTATTATTTTTTTTTCTCAGTTCAGACTAACCTCTTTTGAAACTTCTTCAGCTTCTTTTGAAGACCTTGCGTAATTGACAAGGACCTGCCGCAACAACATGGAAACAATCAAGATTATGAACAGAAACAAAAAGGAAGGCAAGTATCAATTTACTAAAACTTGAGAACCTACAGTGAGTATCTCAGGTAAACCGAAACATGGAGAAGCCAAAGGATCCATATTTCATAAACAGATAACTAATATGAATGTTACATTTTTCATAAAGATTATTATATAGAATAATGAAAATCTTCAATACCCTCGCAGGACACCATATGGCAAGTGGACATGGAGACACTCACTATTCTACAATTTTACACTATTGGCACAAGGAAATGTACATGGACACATTGGACTAAACAAAGTGAAGTAATCCATAGGCAGCAGCCTTGGAGTCATTTTCAAAAGCACAAAATCACGGCAGAAAATAAAATTACTCAACTAGACAAGTACTTTTGTTAAAGGTGCTATCGACAAATAGACATGCCATAAACATCTATAAACATTGAAATGTAACTAAAATACACTACACCAGCTAAACTATAACAGTTAATTAACCACAGAAAGCCATTTGAATTCACTAATTTTTCAACCCCAATTTCTATGAACTCATCCTGTTATTGACTTCTTAATGAATTCTCTCTTCATGCATTCAACGAACATCAAATTGTAAAAGACAAACAAACCTTACAACCAGCTTTACCCAAGGACAAAGCAATAGCCTTCCCAATGCCTCTAGAAGCTCCAGTAACAATAACCACTGGAGATTCTACATCTTTAGCTACTTCCACAGCCGCTGCTTCAACTGCTGCCGTAGCTTGAGCTCTTACTCCTGTTAGAAATTTCAAAATCCATCAACAGAACACATGACCTAAGAAATTAAATCACCAGATTCAAAGAATTACATGAAAACCAAGCAAAAACTGAACATTCGGACAAAATCTCATAGGAAATAACGAAAATGAAAAGAAGAATCAAAAGATTATTACCACTTGACGAAGAAGAAAAATTAATTGATCTACATTGTAAAGCAGGAAAAGATCGCAGCGAAGAAATGGGAGCGAAGTGAGGAAAGTTAAGGATCTTTCGAGATTCAGATTGAGTCGAAATTGTTCTTCCGACACAAGTGATAGCGGATCCAGTAGCAGTAGCCATGAAAGGAATTCTAGCTGATAATCTCTGAATCAAGAATTTGGAGGAAGAAGAAGTAAATGAGATCGCCAGTATCGGGTTTATATAACAAGATACAGGTAAAAGGACAAAAGAAAATGGCGCTCTTGGAACCTCCGACGGTAAAATCTGAATGGCGATGAAACCTAAACAAAAAAAAAATGAAAAATGAAAAGAATAGATCCTATTTTTCCCCTGCTGACTGACAAGTACGCAATTTCTACTACTTTTGCTCCTCTACCGCTATTTCCAAATATACACTACTGTATGCGTATGCGTATGCGTATGCGTATGCGTATGCGTATGCGTATGCGTATGAAGGAAAATGAACACACGGAGTAGGAAAACAGTGTGACGTAAATCTAACCTTGTTTTCTTTCACTTCTTTATGTCTACGTCTACGATTAACAGCGTTGATATATTGTCTAAAATGAGACCAGTGGTTGGGAATGGATAAACAACCCAAAGAAATTAAAAAATATCATACCTATTCACAAAGAAAGTTTGGTAAAAAGGAAAAGCAGAAACGAGAATCCTAGAAAACGATAGTGAAAATACTTGGATCTAGCCCACCTAACTAGACTTGCATGGAGGTTGACCAGCAACCCCAATCAGTTATGGTGTCAAATTTTTAAGTGCAAGTATTTTTCTCTGCTCGGTCCTAAGTTTGGGCTAGTATTTATAAAGACGTAAAGGTATTGACATTATTAAACAAAATCATTGGTCAAATATTGGTCCTAGGACAGTATTTCATCTTTGGACTGATAAATGGTTACCTGATAGAACCTTGTTACATCCCTAAACTTATAATTGTTGTTAATCTTTTTCAAAAAAAAAATTGATATCATTACTTCCCAATATCAGTAGAATTATGCTCTTGTAGATGAACTGTTTCATGTTGATATTGTTTCTTCATTTCGTTTACTTGAACCCAATATCACTGGTATATTAGGGAATGGTTAATTAGGAACAAAGGATGACATAGTTTCGGTTAAGCATGTTTATAAATTTATTTCTTGCACATGTTAATCGAGTTGATTGGTACATGAGTTGGCATCTCAATGTTATTCCTAGAGCTAAAATTGTTTTTATAGAAAGCTTTAACTGACTGTTTACCTGTTAGACCTAATATTTGTCTGTATACTCCAATTGATGTTTATTGTTCTTTATGTAATTTTTTACTGCCCGAATCTGTTGAACATTTTTTTACTCGATGTATTTTTGTTGAGGCTATTTGGAAAGGACTATTAATATCATATATTTTTTTCTCTTTTGCTATGAAGGTCTCTTATATTGATTGGTGTATTCATTAGTTGACGGATAAAATTACTAGGAATAATGTTGGTTTTATTCTTTGGTTTCTACAGAAGTATAATGTAAAGTTATGTATTAACACAATCGGCATAACCCTTTGGATCTTATTATTTTTATTCCTAAAGATGTTAGTTCATTATTGTCTACTGCGAAAGGTTATAAACCAATTGTATAAGTTGTAGTAAGGTTGAGTTGTATTAACAATTACTTGACTTTATAATATATTTTTAATACACCCCTGCAAATTGATGCTAGCAGACAACAACATGAGTTTGAAAAACACAAAGAACAAAGACTTGACTTATAATAATAACAAACATTGTCTGACAATCAAAAATGAAAATCAATACTTATATATTGAAATAGAAACTTCGGTGTTGATGGGATACTTCAGAAGCTTCAAAAATTGAAGTAGGGCAAGCATAAACCTTTTTGAATAAGACTGCCAATTGGTCTTCAGAAGCTACATGTTGCAACTGCAAAAACCCTTTTTTTACTAGTTCTCTGACAACATGATATTGAATATCTATGTGCTTTGTCCTGGAAAGAAAACAGGATTAGAAGCCAAAGACAAAGCACTAGTATTATCACATAGCAACACTGCATGATTTTTAGTAATAATATTTGGTTTGGCTAATAAATATGAAATCCATTGAAGCTCAGCAGCTGCAACAGATAAGCATTTATATTCAGCCTTGCTGAGGATTTAGAAACTGTATGTTGCTTTTTGGAAGACCAAGACACCAAATTAGAACCAATAAAAACAACATAACCAGAAGCAGATCTCCTTGTATCTGGACAACCTGCCCAATCTAAATCTGTAAAAGCTCTTAAACTATGTAAATATCCACTTTTCAAAGTAATTCCTGAACCTCAAAATTCTTTTTACAACTATAAATGTATATTTGATGGTGAATGCATAACTGAGATACATAGTTAACACAAAAATATATATCTGCTCTTCTAATAGTTAGATATTGTAAACCTTCTACAATTGTCTTTTATTCACTTGGATCTGTTATCAATTCACCAACATGAATTGAGATTATTGAAGCTTTCACAACAGGAGTATCACATGACTTATTATCTAACATGTTTGCTTTTTCTAACATCTTCATAGTATTATTTTTTTTGTGTCAGAACAATCGTATTTCAACTCCTAATAGATTTAATACCAAGAAATATCCCAAACTGACTATTTATCATAATAGATGAGCTACCAGTTAACAATATATCATCTACGTATAAAAGCAACATAATCATATCTTTCTGAGTAGTGAGAACAAACATTGAATTCTCAAAATTAAACCTCTTGAACCCATAAGAAATCAGAAAAGAAATAAACATATGAAACCAGGCTCTAGGAGCTTGTTTCAATCCTTACAAGTTTTTCTTAAGATGGCACACATATGTTGGATGTTCAGGGTCAAAAAACCCCTGTGGTTGTGTCATACACACATCTTTACCTAAAAAAACCATGTAAAAAAGAATTACTTACATCTAACTGTCTAATCTGCCAATTATAAGTAAGTGCCAAACAAAGAACAACTCTGACAGTTGTGCACTTGACCACCAGACTGAATATTTTATTAAAATCAACATCATCATGTTGATCATATCCTTTAGCAACCAATCTAGATTTATATCCATCTATAGTACCATCAGACTTTTGTTTAATCTTATTCACCCACTTACATCCTAATATATCCATATGCGGCTCTGGTGGTACCTTGACCCATGTTTCATTTTTGACCAATGCATCATGTTATTTTTTCATTGCCACTTGCCACTTAGGATTCTTTATAGTTGTCTTAAAAGTCTTGGCGTCAGTTGTAATAGTTAACAGTACAATATAAGAGGAAGAAATAAGATATTTGACAAAAAAATAAGACATATGATCATGAAAATGTTTAGGCTTAATAATACCTTTTTTTTGTTTTAGTTATAATAGTACTAGTTTACATTGATTCAGAAAGTCAAGGAGATTCAGTTACAATACGTGAATCAGAAAAACAAAAAATTTGAGGCACAAAAGTTGAAAAATTAAATTGAGACTCATCAAACACCACATGTCTTGAAAAATAAAGCTTTTTATTAATAGGATTATAAAACTTATAACCCATAAGGAGGACTATAACCAATCAAAATACATCTAACAAACTTAAGAGAAATTTTTTTTACTCTTGAAAGGGATAAACAAGGATAGCACACAGTGCCATAAAATTTGAGACAAGTTAAATCAGGAGAGACTCCAAACAAAACTACAAAGGAGATTTAAAATTCAAAACCTTTGTTAGTGTTCTATTAATACGATACGTTGCAGTAAGTAAAACATCATACTAAAATTCTTTTGGGCAACGTGCATTAAACAAAAGAGTGTTTCCCATTTCAGTAATGTGTCTATGCTTCCTTTCAGCAAGACAATTCTTTTCAGGGTTTTAGGAAAAGAATCCCACTAAGCTCTAGAAAACATTTTAAAGGTGCTCTAACAAGTTTAGCAACACCATCAACTTGAAAAAATAATTTTTTTGTTGAAAACTGATTTCTGTGATATTTTTAAAATAGTAGAGCATTATACTGCATCAGATTTTAGTTCCATTGGGTAAATCCAATGAAATCTACTAAATTCATCTATAAAGACAATGTAATACTTATAACCAGCTAAAGGAAAGAACATTAGGACACCATATATCACAATGTATGTGAGATAATGGTTTATGTTCATGAGAATTAGACAATTGAAAAAACAATATTTTACCTTTGGAAAGCTAACAAGGATGACATAAAGAAGATAAAGGAGCAGAATTCAAGACAATTTGTTTTTCAAAATGAAGTTTTTGAGTGGGATGTTTAGAATGATGCCCTAATTTATCATGCCAAACTTTAATAGAAACATACAAAGTGGATGCAAAAGAAAATTGATTAGTAGGATGAAAAGATAAATATGAAAGAATATAATTGTTAACCATATCACAATGAGCCAACAAGACATCTGAATATAGATCTTTAATTTCATAACCTTATAGATCAAACTTTAAATAACAACTATTGTCCTTTGTAAATCTTGATACTGACAGTAAATTATGATTCATTTAAGGAACTAATAATTTGTTGCTCAACCTAAAGATAGTTTTAGATGTTTGAAGTCTAGAGAAACCAGTAGAAGCTATAGTTAAGGACTTACCATTTCTTACTTGAACATGTTTTTTTTCCCTTGTAAGTATAAGTGTGATGGAGAAGGGACTCATCACCAGTCATGTAAGATGTTGCTCCTGAATCTGATAACCATTGGGGAATTGTAGAAGTACGAATAGTATTAGCAGAACAACTAGCAACTTCAGTAACTCCAGAATATGCATGTTAAGAAGCACTTGCAACATTAGCTACATCCCCACTAGAAGTAATGAATGTAAGATGATGATATGTAAAATGACATCTACTAATATATTGACCATTTTTTGTACAAATTTGGCACTATACTTATGAGAAATCTCTTCTACCATTACTATTTGTTAAAGAAGATCCTTCTTTAAAAGTATTATTCTTGTAGTTTTCTGAATTGCCAGAATTCTTGAAACTACCTGAATTCTTAGACTTATTTTTTCTATTACCAACATAGTTATTATCGGTATGAACATTTTTTACTCTAAAAAGCAGCTGGATTGTGTGCATTAAAAAGATTATTTGTATCCAATTATTGATTAATGAGCCATTACTCATAATTCAAGAGTCTTGGTTTTATTTCTGCAAAAGTAAAAGGATGCTCCCTATTCTGAGATGATATCACAAAATTATCATATTTTTTCTCTAACCTATTTGAAACATGCATAATCAAATCTAACTCACTAACTTTTTCTTCAATTGCAGCCACAAAATCAGCTATGGTCTTAATATTATCTAAGTAAACAAGAATTTTTATAATACCTTTCCCGAAATCATGTATTTGATTCCTGAGCATAGATTTCCTTGCCATGAAATGATTCTTGAAACCTTCAAGAAAAGAACAGATTTCCCTTGATGAAGAACGACTCAAAACATCACCAGATACTGAAGCAATAATGGTTGCCTTTAAACAACTTGTACATAACAATCAAGCTTCCTCCAATAAAACCCATTTTGGATCAATGCTTATGACACCATTAACAGTAATTTCTCTATATGGTTCTTGATCATTCCCAGTAACATGAATATACAAATCGGTAGAAATCAAAATTGACTCAAATTGGTCTCTCCATGATAAGAAATTTGTGGAATCTAGCTTAAGTGAGATGAAATTAGCTATATTTGAAAAGGGAAAATAAAAAATCAGAGAAGATGTATTATCATCTTGAGAAGCAAAAGAAATATTGTTGTTGTCATTATTTGCCATTGACCTTCTTCTTGTATAAACAATTAGTGACATTAACAGATCTGTGAAGAAATTAAAGCTTGAAATCAAGAAACAAAGTGGAATCTTGATGTGAATATGATCAATATCAGAAAAATTTGTTGTAAAGTATAAAAGTGAATCGAAAAAGATATGAGAAAGTTAATGAGTCAATAATCTTTTTGAAAAGTTATTGATAAAGATGTTTGTAGGAGATTGTACTTAAGAATTGATTGATTTTTTTTATAAAGGATCGAGTACCGCTATTGGTACCATGAGAAAGGTTAGAAACCAATTGTATTACAAAAGATAAAACCCTATAAGAGATACAATATTATATACAAAGATAGTTGCAGAAGTTATAATAAGGTTGAATTGTAGTAATAGACAGACAAACAGTAGTCAAGTCAAATAACAAAGACTTGACTTTATAATAATATTTCAAATATGACACCAATATACCTAAATAAAAATCCATTTCATCATGTATTATTTGGCATCATCATTGTGTTCATATTTAATCTATTTGTATTTTGGTTTCTCCTAGTGGTACTTGTTATGTGTATTTTGACGACGCGTTCATTAAAAAATAACACAAATTCTCTTATAGATTTTTCAAAGAAAAATAACTTTCCTCAATAGTAACCAAAATGCTATCAACCTTATAAAGAAAAAAACTTTTGTTGTTGACTAGAGATCTTATAAATTTTTGTTAATGATTTTTTTTTCCCTAGTTATTCTTATCACTATGATAATTTGAAGAGTAACTTTCTACCGGATCCTCTTGCCAAATATTTATTTAGGTATAGTCATGTCTGGTTGGGCAGATTTTATAATCTAAATAATCAGTACTATGTATTTCATTTTCCTTAGTCAATATTTCATCAAAAAAAATATTAAAAAAAGTCATGTATTGTAACGTTATAGTCCACCTCCTTCTTATTTTGTGGATCATCATAAACTGCATAAAACTGTCTCAAAGCGTCAAATCAAACCAAAGCAAACTGATTACTAGACCGAGCTATTTGTATAATGCAATAAAATGGTTATATTATTGTGTAAACAATTATATTTTAGTTTGGTTCTGGTGAATCCTCAAACCAATCTGAAGACCGTTGGTTTAACCCGGTTAGTTTAACCTCTTAAATCCTTTCATTTTCGACGGTTTATATGCTGATTTATTTATATTGTAAAGAGGGATTTGTTGATTTATTTAGTTTTGCTCATGTAACCAATTTGTAAAGGGTTATCTTAATACTTATAGATAACCATCGATTTTTCTTTAAAAAGTGAACTATCATATTAAAAACACAAACTATAAATTATTTTTTATTTTTTATTATTAAAGGTTTTGCAACCAATCACCTTGGTTCATTTTTGCACCAAACCGTTTATTAAATTGTTCGGTATGGTTTTAAAACTTAAGAATTATTCTCTTTGGTTACGGTTTTGGTTTCATCCAAAACCGTATTATGTGCAACTCTAATCACCATAAACATATTATTTGTTAACGGATCCAAGATAGGCTTCCTCAGTACTTCATGCGAGGACCATAGCCTTACTGGAAGCTCTGATGTGGTTACTGAAGAACCCTCGCTCCAAGGTGCACATTTACACGAATTGTAAACAAATGCCTGATATCTTCTGCAATCCTAATTTAATGATCCCTGGCTTGTGGAAGCTACAACATGCATACAACTCATGACGACTCTCCCACAGAATAGTTTTTATCATATCCATAAGACAATTAAAATTGCAGCTGACATATTAGCTAAATGGGCTCGAAAATATTATTTTTTCTTGTCTAATGTTTTTCCTTCTACTATGGAACAACGTCTCTCTTTATTACATAACTCAGATTGGATCCCATTCCCAATCTGTAGACGTAATTATCTTTCTCCTAAAATATTATTGTCTTTCCATCAAATACATTTTTATAGTCTTAGGTTTACTACTTTTTTATATATATATTACTAGTGTTTAACCCGTGTCGTAATGGCACAGGCTGTTTTTTGTTTTCGGATATGTATATTCGATAGGTTATTTATGTATGGCTATGATTATCCTAGCAATTTTCGCTTATAACTAGACTTCTGATAGAATATAAAATAAGGAGGTTGTTAGTTCGAGTTGACGATAGTAATAGATGATAGTAGTTATATATCTCTGGTCGAAATGTTGTATTTAAACATACTTGAATGGATTGTCCTTTAAGGATGTACCAAACACAAAACACAAAACCTAATTATTTTGGTTGGGCATGTTATAGCTCAGTTTGGTCAACCGGATGGGTGATTTATATGGTCTTTTGCTCAGTTCGTTGAATTTATGTAAATTACAAATTAATTTTATTTGAATTTATGGAAATTCTAGTAATCAACGTCTTTACTGTATTTTGGAATATCTTCAGGATCGAAAACCATTATTGTTAATTTATTTCCAAGTACCAAAAACAAAAGCATATGATAATGATATGGGATTCATAAAACACAGCTATAAAAACAAAGAAAAAACTCACAAAAAGTAGATGTGGTTGAAAATAAAGATAAACAAATATAAAGTTGTAAACCTAATTACTTTTCGACCCTAATTAGTTGTAAACAAATCAATCCACGTCGTTCATGGCAGTCTCCACATGGACCTCCTTAATGGTTTTTTCACATTGTCCCTCCTCCTCTGGAATCGTCAATTTTCCGGTTGATCCACAGGCTATTGCCATGTTCTTCGTTTGGAAAAAGGGCGGAGAAGGCAACATATGCATCTTTCCATCAGTATTGGATCCCTGTAATTTCCAAAGCATAATTAGATGGCAATGTTATTATTGTGTACTCTATAATTACATAAATTAGGGGTTGGTGTGTTAAACTCTGTGACTAACTCTTCTACAAAGTAGTAAGCCCACATGTTACGTCCAATGAATGTTCTAGTTACTTCAAAACTCTGAGCACTCTCATCATCTGGATATGGTGGCGACATGACTTGAAATGCTATCTGACGATGCATGACGGTGTATCGAATCTCGAAAACATACGGAATACCCTGAGCCTGCTCCAAATGCAAGGTATTGTAAGTGATGAAAGGGTTTAATATCTTTTCTAAGGGTAGAAGTGAAACATTTTAATTTGTAATTGTTATTAAACGGTTTATTTATATAGTGTATATGCAACAAAAATCCATATGTTTAGGAATCCATTTCCAAAAGATTCAGATATAATTGATGCTCTAATATCCAAGCAACATCATGCAGATTTAGATATCATAGATGAGTTTAAATTTCTTCCAAGGTGTCACTGACTATATCTGGCAATCCAGTGATGACAACAATGGTAATAATATTCATTAACCATTTTGAACTATCCTTTTAATATTATCCTTATATTGGGATTCTAAGTATATTCTTTTCCAAAAATACCTCGCTCATGTGTTTCAAAGAAGCGGCAGTGTTTCCTAACAATTGCTCCGCCACTAATCCCCTCGCTACAAATGTTACGGTTCTCGTATCGTCGGTCACATTCATTCTTAAGCGTAATCTGTGGGGGTTATATATGTTGAAATTATGTATCTTTTGAGTTTTAAACGTCGATAAACATTCCATACGCAAAATAAATTGACTCTTAAATTACCTCGGAAATGGCTGAACGTATCCGAAGCGATGTCGACACCAGTCCAGGATGCGTTCATTCTGCAATTCCTGCCAGCATTCCCGACAACACATTGTGTACCAGTCATCTGCAAAGTGTGTTATTTTGGACAGTACATTCATAGGATCTTCCGCTTGTAACGGAAATGCGTCAATATATTTGTAGTCGTTTAATTGTGAATAGGATGGGGTAAATATGTTAGCCAAACCTCGAATTCAGGATTAAATTTTTTTTCGCTTAGTTCTGCAATATAGGTTCTTTCATCCATATTCAGGACTTGGCCATCCAATCCTCTCAATGCCGGTGGCGTTTGATCCCCTTCCGAAGAAAGCTCTAGTTACTTCGAAGGTGTCAGCCATTTTCCCTGCCGCCTATGTTGGCAACGGTACTTGGAATTCAATATGATGATGTAGGACGCTGTTAATAATCTCTAACACACGCTCAATTCCCTCGACCTGTTCCAAAATCAAAGTACCGTAAGCGATCAATGTTTTAAGAAAGTCTATAATTTGGTACAGCGGACTTGGATCTGTATTTTAACAAATTAAATCCTATTTCATTGATCTCGATGTACTTTTCTGCACGTATTTTTTGCAACTAATCATTCACTTAATACAATACATAAATTTTGATAGACTACTTGGATCAGTTTATCAGTTATATCATTGATCGATTCCAACATCACTATCGTAATTTTTATAAATTTAGTCACTATATAGTGGCCAATAAATCTTGTGTTGATACCGTCCCAATGTCAACTAGACCCACAATTTGATTCAAAATAAAACTCACATAGAAAAGCGAAAAACCAATATGATGTTCCGATGAGTTGTCCAGTAAGGGATGATTTAGTTTTTTTATGATTTTGAAGGATAACTTTAAAACTTAAGAAAAACAATCAAGGTTTGCGTTTTTCCGACTCACCCACTAACCAGCTAGTGCAATGATAACACAAATAGAAAAATATTATTCGTTATCATGTTTGCAAAAGAGTATCAGTCTTATTCCCATCAACGAAGCCTCCATGGCCTATCAATTTCTCTGCCACTTTTCCCCTAACCATGAACGTTGTTGTTCCTGTGCCATTGGTGACCCTCATCGCCAACCGAATCCTGCGCATGTTATGTTCTGGTTATGCATCTGTGTGGTTCATGCTCTCGATATACATTCCTTAGACAAAGGAAAACAACGTAGATATTACATTGTTATGGGTTCAATGCATCTTAAGCACTCCGGACAGTGCTCTAGTTCCCGCTTGTATTCAGGACAACACAATGTGTACCAGTGATCTGTAAAATGTGTTATGTACCAGAGTACGGAAAATGGTTCCCAATTCTGCAATCACAAAGCGTCAGTAAATCGTTTTTTTTTTCAACGTCAACGACATCAAGTGAATAAATAACTTCTTACTTCAAATTCGAAATTCATTCTCAGCTCAGTCAGCATAGTGATGTTGATTCTATGTTTTTGTCCATACGTAGAAGTGGCACCCACATGCCCCTGAATGATGGGTTTGTTCGCTTCCTCGAGGGTGCTTACTGCGAATCAGAATAAATATTATGTATTCTACCAATAAATTGTCTAATCTATAATCTATAGGATACAACCATTTAATAAAAGGATGAACAATTTCTTTTTAAATATTAATAACCCGCCATACCTGATAGGATTGATCTTTCGGGTGATTGTTTCCTGAGATACGTCATAATTTTTTTGTTTGTTGTGCAGTTGAGCTGTCCCGCCAGGTAGAAGTTGGATAATATAGGGTGAAGAATTATGTATGAGGTATCCTTTCTATCTTCTTTCCCCCTTAAATATACGGTGTAGCTTTTATCTCCATGATGGATAGTCATTCAATATCCTTCATGTATGCTTCAGTTTCAAATCCTGAAAAGACTTTGTTATCATATTCCATTATAACAATGGAGGTGGGAGTTACGTAAATCATTGTTGTCGTTCACCAAATATAGACCTGATAAGAAATTTGAATAAGACATGAATGGATTAAGAAATACCCTAAAGGGTTATAATCGAAAAACGATTGAATAAAATGAATAAGAAAGATCTTCCAATTACAATTCAAATTCCATTGACGATAAGGTCTACCATCATGGGTATCGATGAATTGAGAGCTAATCCTGAAATAAATTTTCGCACTGTCATTCGATTGATTTCTATTGCTGCTTAGTGCATTCTCTCTCAAATTGCCTTCGACCTAAAATTTGGTCTTTTTCCATTCCATTCGTAAATATTAGTAGGAGCCATATTAGTACACCTCTATAAATTCATATTGGAACCCTCTATAAGGTTGTGATGTTCAATTTGTAATTAAAACTTAGAAGGAACTTGTCCAAATCCATAAGGTCTCCATATGGGTATATAAGAAAAATGAATTTGACAACACTGTCATTGTTTTGCACAGCCGGACAAAGTTTTGAAGCAACTGCTCCCAATCCACGATATGCATGGTCAATATAATTATCTCATGAAAACCGGGATCTCATCAAAACGAATAAAATCAACGAATCTCAAAGAGAAAAATTATCTCACCCTCCATAAAACTGTAATGTAACCACAAAAATGTTATCAGATAAATGTGTTGTGATAGACACATTTTTATGTCTAAATTGTGCTTATTTCTTTGTATTATTAGTGCTCGATTGTGTACTTATTGTGTGTTTTTATGTCTTTGTAGGTATTTTTGAAAAAATAAACATTTTTAGAAAACTCGGGTCGAAAAAATATTTAAGGCACCCGAAAAATTACAAAAGGCACCCACCTGAATGGATAAAGGTACCCAGCCTTGGATGAAGGCACCCATCTTCTTAGCTTTCAAATAGATTTTGGCGGGAGAATTTTTGTGCTAAAAAATGAAGTTGTGTTCAACGTTTTTGGAAGAGATTTTAGGCTTTAAAAACAAGATATATTATTGCCTAAATAGGAAGGGACGTGAACAACTTGGAAATTCGAATTAGGACCAAACAGAATCTCCAACAACAATTGTCGCGAAAAAGAAGAAGAAGATATTCTCGGTTGTAAAAATACAGGGAGAAAACATAAATCGGGAAAATTGGGATTTCTTTCCTATTTTACCTGATTATCTTTCTATCTTATTAAAATTGTTGAAACCAGCGCATCACAGAATCATTAAGTTGTAAGAAAGAAATATCAGATCGAGAGAAAGAAATAACTGAAAATATTTTCTTTAAAAGAGAGATTTGAGAGGAATTATTAGAAGATTCGAGGGAGATATGGATGTCGAGTATAAATAGAGGAGGTCGGTTAAGCTTAGAGAGGAGGGGTTGAGCTCAAGAGGCCAACAGAATGAAAAAAAATCACTTCAGGAAAAATTTTGCTGCTGCTGAAGAACACGAAGAACAGAAGAAAAGACAACGGTTCCTTCAACCACTCTGCCACGGTTTCTTCAATTGTTTTGAAACGTTTATCTTCATTTTGCAATATTTATCTTCAAGCTGCGTTGCAACAGTTAATTTGTAACATCAAGAAAACATTGCAGATTCCTTGTTTCATTATTTTTAGCTTCTTTTCATCTTTTCAACACTTTTTGAGACATGTATCAATCTTTTGAGAGTGTTTTGAGCATGATGAGCTAAACATAATCCCTGAGGCGATGGAGGAAGCTATTTTTCCAATGAAAAAGTGGTATTTTCTATTTATTTAATTTGTGCAGTTCTATTTATGATTATTTGCTTGGATTAAAAATTGATTTAATGATTTTTGTTAAGCAATTGTGATTTCTATTGATGGAACATGCTTAGCCTAGGGTTTTGATGTCCCATGCTTTCGATATACAATTGTTATTTCTAAATTCTACTTTTGCAATATTTTAGAATCAAATTGAATGTGTGAATTGCATAGTAACAATAATTGAATTAAAATCACTTTAAAAATTGGTAAATAATGGAATCTTAGCCTCTATACTCTCTATATCTTGAAATCAGCTTCAATTGAGTCTTGCTATTTCTAATTTAATTTTAATTCTTAAGTCTAAAATCAAAATCTTCACAAGTTCTGAAACAAACTCATTCTTATCACCATCGACAATCCACATCATATTGCAGGCCATTTTTTACATTCCCGCATGTCCGTAAGCTATAAAACCAATACTTTAAGTACATGTACGTGTTCTGTTTTCTTTTCTGATTATGTTTCTGTTGTAACCAAAAATGATGCAATAAACCGCCTTTTGGTGTTCGTTTAGGCCAGATGCCCTGCCCCAAATGCAACTATCCGAAGGGACCTGTCATTCGATCGATTTTAAAAACAATGCCAGTTTGGTGCAGACTGCAATTAGTTTACTTAAAATCATGATGCATTGAGGTGATGAACTTTCGTTGTATGCCGTTAATATCCCCGTCGTTGCCAATTCATTCGTATGCATAACACCCACTCAAATGGATTGCGTTGATTAAGAAGACAACTGTAAAGTTAAAAATCTTTAGTACGATGACATAATGCCACGCTTTCAGCTATTTGCATTCTAGCTACATATCACTAATCAGGTCTATTTTCAGCGTTAAAGTGCAATACAGTAGGCATCCCACTTAGTAATGTTGGCCTAGACCTCAAATTAATAGGTCCGACTCCAATTTTTTATCGCATTTTTACATGACCGGTAAGAGCTGGTTGTCTCCTAGGATACGCTTTATCTTTTTCTGTCGTTTGATTACACGAACCATCTGAAGGAAAACTCGAATCCTGGGAATTCATCCGTGAGTGGAAAAGGACGAAATCATATATCCCATTTTATGTCTAACTTAGCTTATAGGTTTTAATGTGTTTATGTCCAAAGCTGATGCGCAAGAAGATGTTCACTCATAAATAATGAATCAGAAATGTTATTTCCTCATATCTTTATACATGGCTAACATACTTTTATAACAGTCCATAGATAGGATGCATACAGGTTCAAATTGTTAAAAATATTAATATGGAAAGGATTATATTTAGGGAATAAAATTTCATAATATCCGTAGTTTCTTATTGTTAATATCTTCTTATTCTAGGAACTGTTGTACATATATAAGTAGCCTTGTAATCCCTGTATTCAACATATGTGAAAATATAAAGAAAATTCTTGAAAGATTGTTTTCTATTTCATCATGGTACCAGAGCAGAATTTTTCGATCAATTAACAATCGATCTTCCTCGACGTTCATCATCTATCAATCGTTCAACACTATTGTTGCAGTCATGGTAGGATCTGAAGACGGTAGCGTCCATACTGGCGAACCCGCTACAGCAGATACGACGCTAGCGGCTCAATTGGCGGCACTACTCTCAAACCTACCACAATCAAACAACAATACGCAGAAGCAGTATGTTCCTAAAATTCATCTGAGTATAAAACTCAATGAGAATAATTACTCCATGTGGTCTCGGTTGATCCGTATGAAGATTGGCGACCAAGGGAAACTACATCACCTCACAGGCGTTCCGGAGCCACCTGGAACCGATGGTTCTGATTACCCACAGTGGGAACAAGACGATTTAATCGTTTGTTCGTGGATGGTAGATAATATGGAGCCGGATATGGTGCAGCAGTATGCCGAATTCCCGACTGCAAAAGAACTCTAAAGGGGGCTATTTGCGACTTACAGTAAGGGAAAAGATGGCGTTCAACTGTTCGATTTAATCGTTCGAGCAAACAACACCAAACAAGGAATTGATTCCCTTGAAACTCTGTACGGTAAATTACAGAGGCTATGGAGGGACATTGAGTTACGGAATCCAAATCCTATGAAATATCCAGAGGATATAACAATATGGAACACAAAGCGAGCAGTTGCCAAATTATACCAGTTTCTGAATGCTGTCGGTGACGAATTTGACCAAGAAAAACGAGATCTACTCCGAGAAAACCCATTACCTGAGGTGGAATCCGCATATGCCACTATACGATTAGAGAGGGACCGTAGGCGCGTTATGGGTGTTGCAAAGAGGGACATTGAACCATCAACTGTCACCTCCGGCACCGGAATCGGATCTGGATTCTTCGTCACACCTCGCCCAGAAGAGGGAAATTACACCGCTGTTGTAATGAGGTGCACCACCAAGCCGCAATCAGTTGCCAGTAAATGGATATCATCTCGCAGCGGCGGCGTTGACCGGAAAAACATACGGTGTAGTCACAATGGCAAATTCCGTCATAGCAAGGAGGAGTTCTATCAGTTGATTGGGTTTCCCGAAGGCTGAAGGAGCCAACGAAAGGAGGGGATATGCACCGGGAACATGGCCACGACGGTGATTGGAAACCAAGGAGGAGAGAAGGGCAACGACAGTGAGAAGGAGGAGCAACCAGGTATGTCTTTTTTTGGGAAGTCGACATGCACCCCTCAGGACTTTGCAGCTCGGGTATCTGAACCTAACAAAACTAATCGGTAGTTATTTGATTGTGGCGCTACTGACACTATGACATATGATCGAAATGATTTTATTAGGCATTCGGTACCGAATAGGAAAATGATTCAGAGTGCAAATGGAGATCTCTCACAGGTTCATGGAGCGGGAACTATTGCGCTCTCTCCAACACTGAGCATCAGGGACTGTACTATGTGGATGAAGTGGCTCAACACGGAACTGCAGTGCTTGCTCACGAGACAGTTGACAGGAAACAATGGTTGTGGCACGAAGGTGGGGGCATCCATCTGCAGGGTATCTCCATATATTATTCTTGTTTCCATCCAATAAAAAAACATCCTGTGAGACATGTATACTTGCCAAGAGTCATAAACAGTCTTACTCACAGTCTGATTCTAGAGCTAAGTATGTGTTTTCCCTGATTCATTCGGACGTATGGGGTCCCGCCCCGAATAACGGTGTATGCATGTTAAACAGTGGTTTCAAGTATTTTGTGCTCTTTATAGATGATTTTTCTCGGATGACTTGGGTATATTTTCTCAAACATAAATCCGAAGTTCCGTCTAAATTTATAGAATTTCACAACTTAGCTCAAACTCAATTTCGTACCCAGATTCAGGTATTCCGTTCGGATAACGGAGGAGAATTTTTCAATTCTACTCTTAAGTCGTTCTTCTAAGAAAAAGGTATCATTTATCAGACTTCTTGCCCGAATACTCCACAACAAAATGGCGTAGCGGAAAGGAAGAACCGTCACATTCTTGAAGTGACAAGAGCAATTATGCTCGAGTCACATGTTCCCACCTATTTTTGGCCTGAAGCGGTTGAAACCTCAGTGTATCTCCTTAATCGGTTACCCACTAAGGTATTAAATCTTTAAACTCCTCTTCAAGCCTTACCCATTCATATGAGTGTTCCGACAGCCTTGACACTCCAACCTCGTATTTTTGGATGTTCTGTTTTTGTCCATCCTAAAATAGAATGTTCTAAGTTTGATCCTTGCTCTATTAAATGTGTCTTTGTGGGGTATGGGATCCACCAAAAAGGCTACCGTTGTTATAACCCTCGCAGTCATCGTATGTATACCACAATGGATAGTGATTTCCTTGAAACTGAGTCCTACTGTTCCACCCAATCTACTATCCAGGGGGAGAGTCCTAGTGATCCATTAGATTGGTTGAGTCCTAGTGATACATTAGATTGGTTGAGCAGTCCAGTGTGGCCCGAAACAATCCCAACAGAGCAGGTAGGCGGAACCACCGAGACGTTGACTCCCATAGTACAAGTTTCTAATGGCTTGGACACGTCACTCCCGGCTAATATCCCTGAGGTTAGTGTTTCTACTGTGGCTTCTGTTTCAGATAATCACTCTTCCGCACATAACTCTAATGATACTAGTACAGAGGTTGCAACAGTACATGAGACGGTTGAACCAACTCAGGAGAAGTATGTGTTGTCAGCACGGAGAACCAGAGGCATTCCTCTTATTCGGTATGAACCGGAATACAGTCCGAAAGCCAGTCGGTACCCAGTAGAGAACCTAGCCAGAGGGAGCTTATCACCAATTGCACATGCCTTTGTTGCAGCTATATACACTCAGGAGGATCCTAGAACAGTAGAGGCAGCGCTTGAGAATCCAGAGTGGTGTCAGGCTATGAAAGTAGAGATGGGGGCACTAGAAAAGAACAAGACTTGGGAGAAGTGTATTCTACCACATGGAAAGAGAGCATTTGGATGTCGATGGGTTTTCACTGTGAAGCACAGTGCGGATGGATCAGTCGAGAGGTACAAGGCGAGATTAGTAGATAAAGGTACGGTATCGACTATTCAGAAACTTTTTCTCTGGTTGCTAAAATTGACACTATCAGAGTCTTGTTTTCAGTAGCAGCTAATTGTGATTGTCCACTCCATCAGTTTGATGTAACAAATGCATTCTTGCATGGTGATCTGAAGGAGGAAGTTTATATGGAACTACCTCTGGGCTTCAAGTCAGGATTTCGAGATTCAGATGTATGTAAATTGAAGAAGGCTTTATACGGCTTGAAACAGTCACCTAGGGCATGGTTATGAAGGTTTACAGTTGTTATGAAGAAGTATGGCTACAGGAAGAACAATTCAGACCATACATTGTTCCTCAAGAGAAGAGAAGGCCGGGTGACATGTTTGATTACGAGAATGAAGGACTTGGGAAAGCTCAAGTATTTTCTAGGGATTGAGGTACTACATTCAAAAAGAGGTATCTTCGTTTCTCAAAGAAAGTACATACTGGATTTTTAGTTGAGACAAGTCTGCTCGACTGTAAGCCTGTAGATACACCTATTATGGTGAATCATGGATTGAAGATAGTGGAGGGGGCAGAACCGGCAGATCGTACTCGATATCAGCAGCTGGTAGGGAAACTGATTTACCTTTCTCATACACGGCCTGATATTACGTATGAAGTAGGTGTTCTGAGCCAGTTTATGCATGAGCCACAAGCTGATCACATGGAGGCTGCCTTGAGGGTCCTTCAATATCTGAAGGGGTCTCCAGGCAGTGAGTTCTGTTATAAACGAATGGTTACTTGGATGTAGAAGCATATACAGATGCCGACTGGGCAGGTAGTCTGATGGACATGAGGTCAACTTCAGGTTACTTCACTCTGGTTGAAGGGAAATTAGTCACCTGCAAGAGTAATAAGAAGAAGGTTGTGGCACTTTCAAGTGCTGAGGCGGAATTCCAAGGGATAACTCGAGGTCTGGCAGAGGTGTTGTGGTTACGGAAGTTGCTAGCAGAGATTGGGTTTGTGATGAAAGGAGGATGCAAGTTGATGTGTGACAACCGTCACTTTATCAAGGAGAAATTGGAGGATGAGATTATCGCTCTTCCTTCTGTACGTTCTGAAGATCAACTGCATATATTCTCACTAAGGCCGTAAATGGAAGGATTTTCAGAGAGGTTTTGTGCAAACTGAATATTGGTGATCCTACTATTCAACTTGAGGGGGAGTGTTAGAAATATTAATATGGAAAGGACTATATTTAGGGAATAAAATTCCATAATATCCGTAATTTCTTATTGTTAATATCTTCTTATTCTAGGAACTGTTGTACAGATATAAGTAGCCTTGTAATCCCTGTATTCAACATATGTGAAAATATAGAGAAAATTCTCCAAAGATTTTTTTCTATTTCATCACAAGTAACTATCAAAGCAGTTTACTTAACCTACATAAGAAACGATAATTAGAACGGTTTTATACGCTTCATTCTACCCCGGAATAAAAACTAAATAAACATTCTACTCAGACAATATTGACTACCAACCTCCCAAGTTGTCGTGAAGAAGGAAAAATTCAATGATCATAAAAATTCAATGATCATGAAGCCTTACTATGTCCGAAAACTTCAATCCTTTGGACATGTCTGCAGTAACATATCCTTTTGTTATACTCATAATGAAAGTAACACCTCTGTTGCTAAAGAGTGATACCAAATATCACCAATCGGTTAAACTGTAACCAAACAAAAACCAATAGTCACAAATTGAACAATTGATGTATAAATACTTTTTTTCCAAAAGCCCACCAGTGCTTAAATTATTTCAAAGGGGAAAAAAGGTCAACCTGCCAATCTTAGTATGAGCTGAAGCTCATGGTTGAAAAATGGATAGAAACAATAAGAGAAATGTTGTAGCATGGTTATGGTCAAAATTGGGATCATGTTTGGAAGGGAATCTATAATTACCTTATTTCATGGATCATACAATACCTTATCACAAAACTTCCGGGTACACAACATTGTTTGTTTCTTTCCCATTTTTGTTCTACGACAGCAACAGGGAGATTTGTTTTGCATATGTATATCTCGATACCGCAACTTAAAGTTGGCCATGGCTGAAAACTGGAGTCCTCAAATCGATGCCGACAGATTTAATGGATTGACCTTGGAATTTGTTAATCATCATTGCATAAGAGAGTTTTATGGGAAATTGTCTCCTTGTCATTGGCACTCCAACATCCCCTAAGACCAGCATTAGGGAAATGCGCTTAATAAAGACTGCGTCTCCAAATTTATCTCTTGTCAGTATTATCGTTGTTATCACATGATCCTCACATATTTCCACCCTCAACCTTGTGCAGTTACACAATCCATTAATTGGTGTGATTTTCTGTAGCAGTATAATGGGGCTTCCAACTTTTAGGTCCAACTTAAATGGTGGTAATCCCGGGGGATTTTGCTTATTCAATGCTTCATTAGGACACTTTGCGGGATTCAAGTAGTTGAATATCTCATCTACACCACCACGTGCTTTGCAGTAGGTTTCCTTGTCCAAATTCTCCCCTGGATTATCTGCCGCTAGATATGTGTGATATTTCCCTCTATAGTTCTGCAGGATCAATTGGTTGATCACGGTTACATCATCATTTCGGGGGCATAAAATCGTCCTCTCGGTCAGAAAGCTTGGTTCGAGGATTCCCATTTCGTCAATTCCAGGATATAGGGTGGATGTTAGTTCATTGAGATTGTGACATCTTTTCATTGACGTGATTGTAGATTGTGGTAAATAGAGTGTCGTTCTCTCGAACTTGTGAAGACTGAATTTAGATTTTAATAAACTAATTTTTTAAAACTACAAATATGCACAAAAGATGAAAATTATATTCACAACTTACTGGGGTTATGGATTTCACCATTAACCAATTAAGGTGATTCAATCTACTCAATATTCATGCAATTCTTTCGTTTAATTTGATTCTAAAATATTGCAATAAGTAGATTTCTAGAATAACAAATGTATAACAAAAGCATGGAATATCTAAACCCTAGGCAAAGCATATACCATCTAACGAAATTGCAAAAATTAATTAAAAATAGAAATGTACCAATTTTATTGAAACAATGGCTTCCTCTGTCACCTCAGCAAATGGGGTTTAGCTCCTCATGTTGAAAACATTCTCAAAATACTCATTCATGGCTCAAAAAGGTGTTTACAAGAGGAAAAATTATTGACACAGAAAGTTTGCTACGGATATAAATGTTACAGAGAAGAAAAGATATTGTTGCTAGCTGTTACAAAAGAGCTGGCTTCAAAAGAATAGGCGACGGGGATACACAGCTACGGCAACGATTTATTCAAACTTTTGGCAACATTTTCTTCATCTTCTTCATCATGATCATCACGAGCAGAATTTCTGATTCTTGATTATGAGTTTTTGGTCTCTCCAGACCCCCCC
>JAJJMC010012638.1:0-12966 GCA_023531435.1 Papaver californicum
ATAACAAGAGAAATATGTGGTTCATCAGAAATGTTAAACCCAGCATATAAGCAAGCTTTACAGCGAGCATCCGAAATGTCTCTTCCACAGGATTTGTCAGCTCCAGCTGCACAGTAGCAAGGACCCTAAGAAAGAAATTACAAATGTTACTGACTAATAAATATTGATACATAAAAAATAGGACCAATATTGAAACATAAAAAATAGTTCTTGTTTGTCTTTGGAACGGATACAAGTTACAAAATCTAATAATATCAGGATTTCACATATTATAAGCCCCAGTATAGAAGTATAAATAACTCTCAAAGAGTCATGGTCAGCAGCAGACATTCAGGGAGTCGACCAAACGGATTATATGCCCAGGTATGAACAAATCAATAACATCTGAGTAACCAAATTACAGAATTATCTCCTAAAGAAGTGCACATTTTCAATACCATCAAAATGCTGAAAGTACAAGAAGGTTAAGAACTTCATTTTTCTGGATATTCTCAAAGTTTACAGTTGTTAGATTCTAGAGAATCACTAGGCAAGAAGGCCATTCACCGATATCCTTCAATTCGTAGAAGCCATTCTCTATGGAAACATGTTAGGAACCTTCAGACCAAACGGAAGAAACAGACAAAGTCAAGGAGTATGTTGAATACACGTACCCATGAACCCAGATGGATAAGGCATCTGCTTCACACCATTATCATCAAAGCCAGCCACCAACAAAGAGACACTGAAAGGCCTCTCCCCACTGCCAAAAAAACTAAAAAAATTATGCATAGCAATAAAACCTTGCAGGAAAATGAATATCTGATCCAATCCACTTAACTGTTTCAAGTTTATTGCCATGTTTCAAAGGCTTGCAATGTGGTCTTACTTGTTAAGTTCCTTGAGAACTTAAGTATAGATACTTGGTCAAACTTTTGTATACAACATACTTCTTGTATGTAGAAGAGTGTATTATACATCTACCACTTGTTGAAACAGTCCAACCAAATACATCTACCACTTGCCGAAACTGTCTAACCAAACAGAAGTTTTTCTTTTCTTCTAAGTGAATAGTGGGGCTAAGTTATCAATCTAATGGTACGGTTTTTACACACAAAAATATTTTTTCAGGGAAATATTAACTTGTGGTTAATTAATAACAGGACTCCACAATCCACAAGCCCAAGCTAAAAATATAGAGATAGTTACCCAGATTGAGTGAACTCCTGCACAACTGCTGCAGCTTCTCTGACAAGTTGCGTCACAGGGATGGTTTCCTACAATCGCGTTTGCAAATTACAGTCAGATACATAAGACAATTATTTACCATTAATATAGATTTTTTATTGCCAAAAGTATCAGCTACACTCTTAATAGAAAAAGATCCACTGACAACACCAATTAACCAGGGACTCTTTAAGGTAGTGCATTTCCTAGTGAAGAAGGAAAAAGAAGGCACAAATGCACCAAAGACAGCATTCTATTCAAGCGAAATAGCCAAAGAGACGGACATAATTCCATCGCATATATTGCATTTTTTCTAGTATTTGAATGAAACTGTTTAGAACATAGTTTGGACGTGCACTACTTTTTAGGGCCAACTTAACAGGCACATATGGTACCTCCAGCTTAGTATAAGAAGTATCACCAAAACTAAGATGCATCAAAAATTAATGAAGAAACAAACCTGTATACAACTCCAAAGACTGAATCTTCTGAACCTGTAACAAAACAAAGTACAGTATCACCAATATGGATGTAGATATGTACAAACAAGTACGAATCCAATCTAAAGTGATAGAAGAATGAGACTGCAGGACCTGGAATAATATTTGTGAGCAAATAGCTGCCTGCTGCACTTGTGAAAGTTGTAAATACAAGATCATCTGTATGTGATAAAAGTTATATTTTCATATTCGAAGGTCCTTCATCTTTCACATTACAACTGTCACCGCCAACGGCTTCATTAACTTTTCTAGACAAGATGAGCCTACCCAAAAATGAAATCGGCAAATGTAAACATTACCAAAAAAATGTATGATAAAATACAGAAGCTCCAGCAAAGGTGAATGAAAATGAGAGTTTACCTTGATATAGATTAAAATAAAGTAACACCGATTCGGAGCACACTGTACTATCCTTCACCAACCATCTACAGTTTGTGGCTCAACCTACAACCGCCCGAATGTACCCATAAGAGAACTTTTTCAAGCAAGTTGGTGAATGCACAAACTTTAATCTTATAAAATAAGACCAATATGATATAAGGTATAGGGACGTCTAAGTTACAGAAAGCATAGCAGTTTAATAGGGTGACCTCTCACAAGTCTAAACACAAATAATTAACTAAACCTGGTGATATTAATTGTCTAAGTTACATTACAGTATGGCATTTCATACATACAAGCTAAAAGATTAAACGAACTTGAGAAGAGCCAAACTCAAGCATATTTTACAGGCCGAATGATCTTATTAGATGGGAAAATTCAAAGAAGAAGTGAATTACCTATAAACAAATTCTTGCACCACTCAGTGTTCGGCCTATGATTGTATCAATCGGTGAAATTGTCTAAGTTCATATGGTAAAGTCAGCAGTCAGTTTCTAAGCTGGTCTCAGGCTCAGCTGCTCGGTATATCCCACCTCATTTATGATTCTAAGTCACAGAAGTTAAGTAAAATCAGTATGCTAACAAGATTGAATTGGAAACTCCATCACTTTTATAAAATTAATATACAAGAAAGCCTATACATATACTGATGAAATAATGATTAAAGTGAAAGATGTTGTACCCCCGCAGGAATGTTTCTAGGCGTTGCAGAGGCCGTAACATATCTTTGTGGGGTTGTTTACAGTGTGGCTGACCCGGAAGCATCACCCACATCCACATTACCACGGCCATGGAACTTGGTTAATAACTGAAAACACAGACAGACAATTCAATAGAAAATACCATGAGAACACTGTTAACCTCGGCAATACCATGAGAGTCATGAAAATTAAACCCTTCACTGCGAAATTGCAGATGTTATCCTCAAGACCCAAAAAGACCAACTATCGGTTAGGGTTAAGAAACCAAAATGGAATTATAGTTATTGTTCAAAATTGGATTTAGGGGTTTTCTTTGTTACCTGAGCAGAAGAAAACATTAGGCATTTTCAACCAACTTGAGTAGGGAAAAATAGAAAAAGGAAATAGCTTACTGCAAAAACGAGAGAAGATGAAAAGAAATTAAATCGTCAATAATACTAAAAATCTATCAAAATTACGTAACAAGAACAAGATTGATATTACCCTGATCAAAATGGAATTAGAGTTATTGTGGCACTACTTTTGGTACCTACTAATCAAACAAACAAGACTAAAACAAAACTAGAAGAACGATAAGAAGAACTGAAGAAGAATAAGTTATTACCGTGTTTGTGGGTGGTGATGGAGGTGGTGGATAGTGGTGGCTCTGTGGTGGTGAGTGAGTCGTGAATCGAGCACTGGATTAGGAATTAGGGTATATTTTGCCTTAAGTTTTTTTTCTTTATTTATTTAACGTGGAGAGTGAAACTCTCAGGTGGCGCTTACCCACATTTGAAAAATACCCTCAATTTGATGTTTATTTATTAAAATTTATTTTTTATTTTATCCTTTTTAAAAAACTAATTTGTGATACTTGTGATTTATTACCCTCCATTTTAAATCTAGTTTGTATTAATTTTGTAGTGTCGATTATAATTTTTTCTTTCTTGTTTTGAAAACTTCGTCAACAATTGGTATGGATAATTAATGAATTTCATATTGACCATATACGTTGTTCTTCATCTTGAAGAATAAAATCAACAGTCGTCACGGTGTATATATTGAATACCATACAAAAAGTTAATGGTGTTCTATTGTTCTTCATCAAAAACAGTCGATACAGTATTTATTCCATGAACAATATCGATGCGAAAAACAATTATTAAATATTGATTTGTATATAGGGAAGGTATAATTGTCGGCATAGTCGAATATTTCTATTCATACTGACTAGAAAAAAAAATCAATAAAAATTTTATGATTTTCATCCTTTTCCATGCCGACTGTCTAGAATCAATATGATACTTTTTATTTTATCATGTCGTTTATGAGATTTTTTTCCATAAAACAATATAAACAAATTTAAAAAAATATATATAAAAAATTAAATTAAAATCAAATTAATAAAAATAAATTTAAAGTATAAAGACAATTTAACCATTATAAAAAATATATGGATAAGGGGTTTTTATTTTACTTCAAAATATCTCTATTTTGTTTTATTCAGTATTTGTCAATTTGTGAGGGTATCCCCAAATATGAGTTCTTTTGTTTTATCTGTTTTTTAATATCAATTGTTTTTTGTTTTTTTTTTGTAATTGTTGGCGGTTGAACAATTTCGTCGTCAACTCTAAACCCGACTGTACCTACCTCTTCTCAAGGGGCATAGAGCTCGATTTAGGGAGGAGTTTGTAGATGTGAGAAATCATATTAGGTCTGGTAGTTATTCAAAAGATTGGTTCGAAAAATTTTATGGGAAGAAGGGATCCAGACCTGTTGAAACCATGAAGTATGTTCCTCCTGTGATGATGGCTGGGAAATTATCTTCTTAAGTTTCCACTGATGTTATTGCTGATGATATTCGGAGTTGTGAACAACTTGTGATTAGTGTGTTTGTTGGTAAGAAGTTCTCATATCCTGTGGTTAGAAATAATGTGATCAAAGCTAAAAAACCCAAATGTGAGTTTCAGATGACTAATCATTGGGAGTCTGTCTTTGCTTTCGATTTTGATTCTGCTGAAGATAGATCTGCTTGTTTAAATCATGGATCCTTTTATATTTCGAATGAATTGTCTTTGATAAGACCTTGGCAACTAGATTTGGAGGAAGGTATAGCTGATTTGTAATCAATTCCAGTATGGATAATGTTGAGGAAGGTTCTATTTTATCTATGGAATCATGTTGTATTAAGGTTGATATCTAATGTGGTTGGTGTTCGTATTTAACTGATGAACCTACTTTAACCAGATCTAGTAGGTTTTATGCCAGGATTTGTGTTGAGATTTCTGCTGGCAGTACTTGTCCTGATGAAATTCCTCTAGTGATTGATGGGAAAGTTCAATTTAAGTATACTTGAAAACCACCAAAATGTGAGCATTGTTCTTTTTTTGGTCACACTCGTGTTGTTTTGTGTTAATGCTCCTTTTCCTCCTAAAGAGAATGTTGAGTCTCAGAAGAAGGTGAATGTTGAGCCTCAAAGGAATCCTTTGCTTGAGGACACTATTAGCATTCACCCAGAGAATGATGTGCTTCAAGATGAAGTTGTTCCTATATAGAGTGATGAAGGTGGTGGTGCTAGAGAGGTTCTAAAACCTATTTTGAACCTTTCAGCTTCAAAATAGTAACATTTTTGTGTTCTTTGAATAATGCATCATACTTGGACCCAAATATGGTCTCAACGGTGAATACTTCTATTAGTTCTCCAGTTAATAGAGGTGAAAATAATTCTTCAGGGATTGGTTATGTTGGAGAAAAATAAACTTTAAAATAAATTTTAGTCTTGGTGGGAATTGACTTTAGGACCTAGATGTCACTAAGGGTGAATAGCTCATTTTTCACTATTGTGAATGAAGAACCTTTAGTCCCACATTGGAGAGACTAGAGATGAGTTCTCTCCTTATTACCATAAAAATTGCAACTAATGGAGGGACCTTAGGGTTTAGAAGATTTTGTGGTTGGGGGAGGACTAAGGCAATGGGCTAGTTGGTGCACACATGTGCGGTGCTTCACACCGAAAGCTTGCGTGCTTGCGGTTGTGGCTGTGGGTGCGGGTGTGGCTGTGGCTGCGGGTGCGGGTGTGACCGTGGCTGCTACTGCGGGTCTGAGTGTGTGTTGCGGGCGTAGCTGAGGCTGCGGACCAACAAAGACTTATTTTTGAAACGTTTTTTTGACTAATTCAAATCTTGTTTTAATTATGGGGGTGTATGACCCGGCGAGTCTTTAGGAGAGAATTATTCTTAACCGTTTTATATCCGTTTTAACCATTATCTCCATGATTAATTCGTGGAATTAATTTTCAAACTTAATGTCCGTGATTATTGCCATATTCTCTTCTTCTTCTACCTATAAAAAGAAAATGAATTTCTCCATTAAAATTTACTCCAGAAGCAGCTACTATCCTGTCTTCTTTACTCCTCTTCTTGCTTTGTTTTGCACATTGCTTATTTATTTCCCTTCCACTTCTATCTTGATGTTAAGTTCTTGAGGGTGATTAGTATTGTGCTTATACTAATCATAACGGGCAGTTCTATCCTGGACACATCTCCTATGTTGGGGTATAGCATCTCTCATTCTTGAGGAGTACCCGAGGACTACTGTATTAAGGACAATTTGCTTAGCAGGTGGCTCTGTCCATTGTGTGTGCATTATTAGAGATTTCCTAACCTAAATAAATTTCTTTTGTTTAGTGTTTTCCATTGTTGCAGAACCAACAGGTTATTCTGACTCAAAGACTTCTAGAGGTTTTATTTATAAAGGTGGTTGTGGTAGTCTACATGTTAAGGCTGCAGAGACTAAGAAAATGATGATAGAGATAAGAAACTCCATCTTAATATTAATAAAAAAAAAATAAAAAAAATGAGAATAAATCAACCTATATTAAAACCAGCTAGATGACTTGGACTATCTCATTAGAATAATCCTATAAAAGGAAATGCTTCAAATGTGCGTTAAAATCACCAGCATTATGAGTAAATGTAAAGACTTGGAAAAATATTGGACACACATATGTTGCCTCGTTAAAACCTCTCCAAAAAAAAATTAAGAATAACGTTTAATATTGGATCTTGGAATGTCGAGGATTGAATGATCCTTTGGACCAAAGCGAAGTTAGTAGGCTTATTAAAGAAAACAGTTTAGCAATTGTTGGCGTTGTGGAGACTCATGTTTAACAGGTGAATAACGATAGTATTTGTAGGCGTATTAATCCCTCTTGGACTTTTGTTGACAACTATATATCATAATTCTTCTGGTAAAATATGGGTTGGATGGACCCCTGTTGAGGTTCATATTTCAGTTCTTCATTTTTCCTCTCAAATAATAATTATGGACATGTCTACTTCTAGAAACACTAATTTTGTTCATTATTCTCATTATGGTAATAATGGTGTTATTCTTAAAAGGGATTTGTGGAATGATTTAGTTTCTCTTGCAAGTTTTAATAAAAGGCGTTGGTTACTTTTGGGTAACTTCAATTATCTTTTGAATCGTAATGAGAATCTTGGTGGTGGTGAGGTTAGGCCTTCTGACTTTCTAAATTATACTCAGATATGGCATATTTTTATCTTGAATATTCTGGTTGCTTCTATATTTGTTCAAATAATCTAATTCAATATTCACCTTAATTCTATCAACTTTAAAAGTATGCCATTCTTCTAATGAGATAGCCCCCATAATTACTTTTAAAGTTGATAGAATTAAGGTGAATATTGAATGGGTGAAGCAATTTCAGTTGTCTTAAGTTGAATTTTTTTCCTGAAGGGATTTCATATCATTATCTAGTTATTGCAACTGGTTTTGAGAAGAGGAAGTATGGCCCTCCTCCTTACAGATATTTTAACTTTTGGACAGAAGAGCCTGATTTTCTGTCAGTTGTGCAGTCAATTTGGTGTGAAAGGGTGATAGTTATAAAGTTGAAGAAGGTGAATTTAAGTAGTATACAATGGACTAAGGAAAGATTTAGGGATGTTACTGCTCAAGTGATGCAAGCTAGAAATGATATGGAGGAGGTGCAGAAAGATATTCAGCCCACTTTTTAGGTAATATGACTCAACTTGTTTATAAGGAAAGGGAATGTGTAACTAGATATTTTACTTTGGCTAAATATGAAGAATCTAATGCTAAGCAACAATATAAAGTTCGGTGGTCGGATCTTGATGATTCAAAAAGTTCTTTCTTTTACAGAACTTAAAAAGAAAAAAAAATTAGAATAATATTTTAATATTAAATTTTAATGAAGATGTGATTCTAGAGGAGAATGTGGATTTGCTTAGGAGTTTACTAGTTTTTACTATTATTTATTTGGAGAACACTCTGATCAATTATGTCAATTCGATATTCTTGATGGGTTGAATTTTAAATTTGTTTCTAGTTCTCTTTTGCTGAGGAAGCATCACTGCCTCTATGTTACATACCCGAGAATGCATTACAGTGCTAAGTGTCACGACCTAAATTCACGGCTTTTATTTTGCCTTAGGCCATTGACCCGGCAGTACAATGGTTCAGTGAATCAACTTCACCCACTTCCACTTCAACCTAGCATGCTTGCACCAAATCACGCCTATGTCTAATTCTTTAGACACTTAATAACGGAAGACTTCAATTCTTTTCTCTCAACTCGTATTGCATCCCATACTGCACTAGAGGCTTTGCCATGAATCAAACCCACAAAATCAGCAACACAATGAAAACAAATATATAACGCAACAAACCCATTTTATTGCATCGAAGGAAGATTATAAAATGCGTCCATCATTAGACTAAACAGGCCAATTCACCCTCTTGGTGATTGCCAAACTCTCACTAATTCTCAACAGTTCTACAATGGATCCCACTGACTAGCTTACTAACTTATTTGATCCATAGACTATTTATACTACAAGGATCATGCCAAAATCGTGTGCCACAACATGCACAACCTGTGGACAACCATGTGTCCATAGGCAGTTATCCTAACCGCCAACTAACTTCTTGAATCGCCTACTTTTGTGTTGTGTACTTGGGGATGCAACACTTGTACTTGGCAGTTAGGAATGCCAAATGTAGGTTATAAATAGCCTTTATAACCGTTCCAATCCATCTTCATACTTTGGCATGCTTGTGATGCTCGTAACCAACTCATAACCGCTAGCCTGAGTCGTTATTGTGCTCTCGAGTATGCATCTATTAGTACCTAAAAATTGATTTTAGGCAAAACAATGTACTGTTGAAGTACTTTCTTTACATTCGAAAATCAAAATCGTACAAGGCAAGCCTAAACCACGATAGTAGCCGTTCCGCCCTGCTTTGGTCACTAGGAGAGAAAATGGGTTGATCTTCGGGGAGGGAAGCAAAGAAAGTTGAAGGGATTTGTGTGTTGTATTGTATGTAGAGATATTGAACTACTGAGAAAATAACAGAGCTTTAGAGAATGATAAGCTTGTTGTTGTTTTCTGAATTGGCTAAGGAGCCTATTTATAATAGTTTGGGAACACACACTTCCTAGTAAAGTAGTGGAAGTAATGAAAAGATATAGAGGTGGAAATCGTGGGGTTAATGGTTTAACCTCCCTGGAATCTTCAGAAAACCTTTACTCCATTACTCCACTAACTCTACGAGAAATCAAATCATAATGGGAGATTAAACATGGGGTTTTGGTATGGTGGTTACAACAATTTGGGCTTGGAGACACCCCATGACAAGGAAGTTACAAAGTACTGGAAATGCTGAAGCAGTTAATGGAGTAATGGACTCAAAACACGTGAGTTTGTTGTAAAATAAAGCTATTGATGAGCTTGTGTCAACATAGTATGATTATGGCCAAATATTGGTGTTAATAGTACGGGGCAAGGCAGACACAAGCATCGATGCAAGAGTGAAGGGCTAAAAGACGCGTAAGGGGAGAAGTTAACGCTTGTCCTAGACTATTTCTTTCTCAGTGCTAGTTGGTTATTTGGCGTATTGACCTTGTTGGCTTTGTTAGCTTTTTCTGGCTATTTGGCACATGTGTGTGCTACTCATTAGTGTTGGGAATATGACTAAGGTTTGCTAAGGCTGGCACTTGCTAGTGCCATGGTTATTGCTTATGCACCACTAGCTTTTGCATTCTTTAATGTTGTGGCCATATTTATGGCTTATTTAGGGTTTCTCAATTGAATGAGATTTAATGCTAGCACTTATGTGTAACTTTTATGCAGTGCATGCAGAACATTTTCAAGAGATTCAGTTGTGGAAGTTTGCAACTTGAGACATACTTACTGTGTGATTTTATGCGTTTGTAGGTATTTTTGAGAAATAAACATTTGTGGAAAAATTGGCTTAAAATGTGATAAAGGCACCCACCAAATTATTAAAGGCACCCGAAAAATTGATAAAGGCACCCAGACAGTTGATAAAGGAACCCTTTCTCTTTGGTTAAAACCGAAAATGGCGGGAAACTGTTTATTTACGGAAGATAATGTTTCTGATTTAGTGACTTCCTATTTTTAAGGGATGAAAACAAGTAATCAATATTCAGTATGACGCAATAATCAAACTTGACTAAAACACGTCAACAAGAGTGATTCTCGCCGTAAAAAAAATAGGTTTTAGAAATTTTAATTTTTGAATTGGGTATAATTCTAGGGTTTATGGAAGTTGTAAATTGAGTATAAAAAAGTGATGAGAATTTGTTGAATTGAAGTTAGAATTGATTAAGTTGTTGGTTAATTTGAGTTGGGTTGTGGTTAATTTTATGATTAATTGATTTGATATGATTGTTTATGAAATTTGGGAATTATGAATGTTTATGTTTTATAATGAATGTTTATAGAATTATAGAATTAGGGAATTATGATGAATTTTTGTAATGTTGATGATTTGGTTAGGATGATTTTGTAATTTGGATGATTTATAAATATCATTCGTCATATGTTTAGAAATGAAGAAAATTGATTCATATGAGAGAAAAACGAATTTGCACTTAATAGTATTCCGTAGCAACCTTTCATTTTATAAAACCTAATTTGCAACAAATTACTTACTGTATTCTTAATAATCTACCAAAAATTTTGATTAAACAATATTTTTTCTAAAACAAAAAAAATTCTGCAAATATTTAAAATTGTTAGCAAGGTATATTGTATATATTTTTTTTTAATATCAGGAAATGGCAGAAGTAGTAAATAGGTAAAAATATATGGCTTTTTACATATTCAAGAATATGAAACGGTTTTGTATTTTTTAAATTCTGGATAAACTCTTATTTTAAAAATATTTATAGGTAAATACTAATTTGAAGAATCTAATATGTGTAAACATATATGGGTCATCTTCACATGAGAAGGTGGTTTATAGGTAGTTTTTTGGGATGGTACTTTTTTTAGCGTTGATAATAAAAATGCAGAGTCAAAACTATCGCTACGTCTCAAGGTTTTGCAGTTCATCCCAAATCTATAAGTAAAGAATTTTAGAGCAGAAAGTAAACGAATTATTAGTTCTCGCTAGCATGTGGTGGAAATACACTTGTCCAGGTGGGGCCATGTAAAATTACTTGTTTGAGTCTTGCACGTTTTCTTCATAATATCCATTTTAAGTCTAGTATGTGCACGTTTCTCTATAAAGTATATATTTGGTTTGATTGGTTGATTAGTTAATTGATAATTTCATTATCTTCTATATAGAATTTCAATTCATGATTAAATAACTTCCTAAATTAAATTAATGATGGAAATTAAAATATTACATGCACATTCGTTAAAACTACAATGAGTTAGCTGGTCTAATAGCCATGCTCCGTATTCTCGAGTTCATCGATATCATATACATGCTCTGCTTGGTGTACTTGATGCTCCTCTTTCTCTGGTTTCTGCAGAATAAAGTAGACGCTACCAATCCACACTCGTTAATTTATCCACTCTTTGTGATTATATTGTCTTTTAGATTCAAGAACAATATAATCACAACCCACTTCATATTACACGTACCTTCATCAAAAACATAACCATGGAATTAGGGATGGGTTCTGGTATAAGTGTTGCCGGAAACCACCTTTACGGGATGGGATTCAAGGTCTTCGTTTCGTACCTTTCATGTTCTAGGGTTTAGACTTCACATAAAAATTTGTATCACATTTATTTAGTATTTTTAATGTTCACTGAGGTTTCCAAGGCATAAGGTACTTCTTAAAACTTTGAATCTCAATATTGATTTGTGATCATTGATTTTTAATTGTTAAATCATATTTTCAATCATTACCAATATACTTTACTTTTCTTAATTGTGTAATTGTGTCAAGATTTTGTTGTATAAGATATTTATATCACTTGGCCGAGCTATTCTTTCATTATTATATTCTTGATCGTTTTTATTCATTTATCACATTCGTTCTTTTGTATTGACCAGACCCATTCTCTACAAGAGTTAATATAATAAAGTTAAGAAAACGATAAGAAGGTTAACAGGAAAGAAGATGCTTAATAATGAGAAATTATAAAATGTAAAGTTTGATAGTTATTTATGAACCAATTATTCTATATTCTCGTCTTAAGATGAAATTTTGAGTTTAAAATTTAAAATGCACCATTTTTACATTATTATTATTTTTTAGATAATTATATTTAAATTGATCAAATTATATATATTAATCTAATGGTATGGGTAATCCTTACAAAATCCATCTCATGTATTTCTTTTTTCTGATCGGTCAAAAAGAAGACTCATTGAAAAAAAAAGAGAGATACATCAATCCAATGAATACAAACGAAAATAAAAATAAATAATTGGTTAAATAATCTATAGATTTTTTTTATGGATATAAAAGATAAATAAATTTAAATACTTTCCTAATATTAAGGAATTTTTTGGATATTTTTTTTGATATCCTAAATTAAATATTTAATTTAAATTTTATGTTTTTATTTTTAAATCATTTGTCTACTATATCCAAAATATATATTGTAGACGGAAGTAAAGACGCCATAAGCTCATCACTGTCGAGAAACCTATCTAAGATAAAACCATTTTCCCTCTCTCTCAACATTTTCAACAATCCCCTCCCGCCCTTCATCTCTCACTCACTCTGATATATAATTTTTAGATTAAGAAGATCAGGTTTTGGTGAAGGGATTAGGGTTGTTCATTTGTACTTCTAGGGTTTTTGAGTTGTTCTTCTCATTGATTGATTGGTAATTTTTCTCCTTTTTTTCCCCATAATCTCTAGTTAATTATTTGTTGACGTTATAAAT
>JAJJMC010012645.1:0-11570 GCA_023531435.1 Papaver californicum
TCTTATCCCTGTACTTAATTCTATTTTAGAGAGTAAGAACTTGATTATTTTGGTTGATTACGACACGACCATGAGGTGAAAGTGTGAGTAAACCCTTTCCCATATGTACGAGACCTTGAGCAATTTGAACGCAAAATAAGAGGCTGGTGTCTTGAGAATAATAGCTTAAAAGATTGCGAAGCATGCCAGCTATTCGAGCATTGTTGGTAACAGCACCTATCAAATCCCAAGATATAGTGGCTGCCATTGTTACTTATGTATCTGCGTCATAGCATTCACCTTTGGGTTTGAGATGTAGAAGAGACCAAGAGGCAAAGCGAAGGGTATTCTGATCTCTATATTACAGCATATGTTCAACTGATCGAATTTCCATATCAAGGCCCAGTTCTTCTGCCATTGCTACCATAGAAATTCCAAACACAACAAGTCCTAGATTTGTCTCACCCTTCTCGAGATGTTGACCGAATTCCCACAGAAGATGCTGAATCTTAAGGACATTCCCTGTTCCAGCAGGGGAACAAGATAATAAGGTCATATCATAGTATTTCCTTATCTTTTCATGAAATTCTTGGAAACCTCTGCAGTAGCCTCCACACTTTCCAGTTTTCCTAGATACAGAAGACCAAGACCAAGCGTTAGAAGTCGGGTAAGAGGCTCCCCAAGTTCAGTTTCATTACGCTCCATCAACGAAAAAATAATGGACTCAACAACATCTGCGTTACACGAACCCACGAAGACCAAGCCCAATGAGATTGCAGTAAATTTAATCACATCAAATGAAGCATTTGAATCACCAAGAATCAGAGATAATTGCTGATAAATCTGTTCATTTTTGGTTCATGCATATGCTAAATCTAGCCCCATAATTTCTCCAATGTGAACTGTTGAATTTTTTTTATTTATATAGTCAGAAAGGAGTGCCATTGCAAGATCACAATCGTGTTTGACACTGGAATTGACAATCCCAACACCTAAGAATGCACCAGAAATGACATAGTGGTCATCATTGTGGAAGTACCTATCGAGTTGTGAAAGCCCATTATTCAGATCATATGACAAAATCATACCCAGACTTGCTGCCGCACTAGCGAAAATACCTGTTTGAAGCCCTAAATGATGAAATTTGGCTAAAATCTGAAGACCACGCAACAAAGTCACATGTCTTGATCGTTAGCCTGTTTCCAATCAAAATTGACCCATCTTGAGCTAAATTACGACACTCAGGTCTTTAGCCTCCAAATAGGCTATAGCCTGCTCATCTGAATCATTCTCCCGGGGTTGAGAGAAATTCGCTCTCGAATTTCCTTGGTCATCATCAGAATTATAACTATTATACCACACCAAGTGTTTGACATTAAAAACATCAGAAGTCCGGATGTGACTTGAAAGCTTTAACTTATAGGCATTAGGATTAATCTTCGCGGCAATTTCAAAGGGACCAATATTGTGCGGCTTCAGTTTGTTATACTCGCCAACTGCAAAACGATCCTTTGTCAATATTGCCTACACGAAATCTCCTACTACAAAATCCACAACTCTGCCTTTCTTATATGTCGCCTCCTTATACCTCTAATTATCTCGAAACAACTGTTCTTCAACCAACTTGTGAACCTTTTGCAACTATTGGATACGTTCTTCAGCACGAACTTCAATTCTCTTCAGATCAGGAACAGGTGCTAAATCTATTGGTGCACATGGATTGTATCCATAAACAACCTCGAGCGGACTCATACCCAGACTACGATTTACTGAACGATTAAATGCAAATTCATCTTGGCAAAGTTTCTGATCCCAACTCTTCGGATTGTCTCCAACCATACACCGTAGTATATCACCCAGCGAACGATTCACAACATCTGTTTGAACATCACTTTGAGGATGATACGCACTACTGAAGTTAAGCCTTGTATTAGCTAATTTACACAAGGTTAACTAAGGAATCTTGTGTCTCGATCACTAACAATTGAACATGGAAATCCATGTAGACGATACACTTCACAGAAGAAAAAATCAGCTACCTTCAGTGTATTAGTAATCTTCTTGCAACCAATAAAATGGGACATTTTTAAAAAACGTTCAACAACTACAAATACTGAATCATGTCCCCTCTGAGTTCGAGGTAAACCCAATACGAAATCCATGCTCAAATCTGTCCAAGGTTGACTTGGAACTTTTAATGACATGTACAACCCTGCATTAGTTGCTTTTCCTTTTGAAACTTGACAGGTTCGACATCTATCCACGAATTTAACAACTTCACGCCTCATTGTTGGACAGTAATATGACTTCGAAACAAGTTGGAAAGTCTTATTCCTTCCCATGTGCCCCTCGTCATGTAACTCCTTAATAATCTTCAATCGGAGACTAGAATCAGGAATACACAATTGGTTACCTTTGAAGAAAAATCTTTTGCAAAGTTTGGATCAGTTAGAATATGGTCAGAATATGAATCGATATTTATTACCTCAGTTCGCATGGTGTTGAGTATCATACTCCTTCGGATTAAGGCATCATCAACTTGATTCTATGACCCAGCTTGTTGCTTTAGTACAAAAGTGAACTCTTACAAATAACCAGCCCACTTACCATGCCTATAAGAAAGTTTCTCTTGACTGTTGATGGGCTTCAAAGAATCATGATCAGAAAACATAATGAAATCGTTATGAATTATATAGTGACGCCAATGCTTCAAGGCTTGAACTATAGCATAAAACTCCACATCATAAGTACTATAATTGAGCTTAGCATCATTCAACTTCTCACTGAAATGCACTACAGGTCGTCTTTCCTGACTCAAAACAGCTCCAATTCCCACCTTCGATGTATCACAATGTAGTTCAAACGGCTTGCTGAAATCAGGTAACACCAACAGTGGTGCAGTTATCAGCTTTGTCTTGACAACTTCATTGACTTCGTCATCTTCCTTAGACCATGAAAACTTTCCTCATTTCATGCATTCAGTAATGAGTGCCATAATGGTGATGAAGTGGGGAATAAAGCACCGATAAAAAGAAACGAAACCATGAAAACTTTTTACCTCGTGTAATGTAGTAGGTGTAGTCCAATTTCTCAAGCTTCAACTTTGGACTCATCTACCTTGATTCCATCCTTGGTGATGACATAACCGAGAAATATAACTCGATCTGTCATGAATGAACACTTTTTTATGGGCGCAAATAATTTCTCCTTGCGTAGAACTGAGAGCGCTTCTCGAAGATGTTCAACATGCAAGTCCATGTTAACACAATAGAGAAGAATATCATCGAAATAAACAACCATAAAATTACCGATAAAGGGTCCGAGTATTTGATTCATGGTATGCATGAATGTACCTGGCGCATTGGTCAACCCGAATGGCATAACCAGCCACTTATATAATCCTTCTTGAGTTTTGAAAGAAGTTTTCTTCACGAATTCTGATCTGATGGTACTCACTCTTCAAGTCGAGTTTGCTAAACACCTTCGCTCCACACAAGTGATCTAACAATTCATCCAATCTGGGAATTGGAAAACGGTATTTAACTGTGATTTTGTTGATGACTCGACTGTCAACACACATTCTCCACGTTCCATCTTTCTTTGGAATCAACAAAGCTGGTACTGTACAAAGACTTAGACTTTGTCGGATCAATCCTTTCTGTAGCAAATCTTCCACTTGACAACGAATTTCTTCATGCTTCTTAGGACTCATTCTGTAATGCAATTTATTTGGCAAGCTTGATCCAGGAACGAGATCAATACGATGTTGTATATCCCGGAGAGGTGGTAGCTCGTCTAGCAACTCGTTAGGAAAAACATCCATAAATTCCTTAATTAAAGGTTTAGTTACAATGGGGAAACTGCTTTCATCCTAGTTGTTCTTCTTTGCCAATCAACACATACAATTCACCCGCATCTTCTACCTCATCATCAAACTTTCGGTTTTTCTTTTGAAAATCAATGTTATGGTTCTGGTACTGGAAACGTAATTTAGAGTCTATGTCTTTCTTGATTATTAGTGTTTTTCTTGTTTGTTCATTGCCAGGTTTTGAGTAGAGCTGGAGATGGCTTTGATGATACAAATTTATGGTTGCTTCCTTAGGATTTGATCAGACGTTCACAAGCCTTTAGGATGGTGTTGCATTTTATGGAGTAAATATTCTCACTGTAAGTTACAGTTGAAAATAAATTTTTATCGAAGTAGTGCATTTGTATGATGAGTTGATGTTTTGGGTTTTGTGACCCCACATGTTTAGCATGGATCATAGTTTGATCTGATGTTATGTTAAATGTGGCACTTAATGCTTTGGAGTTTGTTTAGGATTAATAAGCAAGTTGTTAGTCATTGTAGTTGCAGGGTGTACCTAAGTTGTTTGTTATCATGAATGAATCCCTTTTTATGTCTTTGGTTTTTGGTTCTAAATTGGACATGTCTTATACTTAGCGAGTTAATAGTTGTTGAATTTCTAGGCAACTGATGATATCATGACTATAGGAAGTCCATAAATATTTGGTCTGGTACAAGTATTTGTTGCACTATTGCTTCGCAGTTGTAATGTTTCTCTTTTGTTAATAACATGTCATTCTTTTACTGGATTCTTTTTTTTGTCATGTATAAGATCATTGTTTGATTGATTACTCAAAACTGTTATACCTTTGAGTGCTTTTGTATCTTGTGGTTACGATTGGGTTGGGAAGAGTTGGCGGGATTTGTAATGCCGGTAGATTCAGCGAAGATGAGGTAAGAACTCTGCAAATTCAATCGCAATACATAGATTACACCTGACATGTTTGCTCTTTCTTCTGTGATATCTTACCACCTTAACTTTCTTACCACCTACAGAGAACCCTTATTGTTCACTACTCGATTCCTGTTTACGTTCGAGTATCCATAGACTGTAAGCATCTTCTTTCCCGGATATTCGTAGCTAACCCTGAAAAGGTAATTGGGGTTTCAGCTCTAGCAATTTTAGTTAACAAGTAGTAAACTGTTTCTAACTCATTTTGGTTGAGTTTTTTAGTTTTAATATTATTAGGATTTATTGTGCCAGGCTATGGAGCAGTACTAAGTGAAAAGTTACCATCAAAACAAACACATTTTAAGGTTAACGAAAAGTTAAAACTTGTCAATAAGCCTTCACTTAAAACCATCTTAATATGGCGATGTTATTAACTGTATTGATGTCTATAAACAACCTGTTTTTGATCATCCTTCTTTGAAGAATCACACCCTTCAGGTGAAAAACACATATTTTTCTTTTATTTTGCAGTGAAGATTTTGTTTCGAATTAAGGTCGTTGGTAACTACGAAGGCATTTTCTACACATTTTAGTTGTCTTCTTTTACTGCAGATGAAACCAAGCTTTTACCCTGTAACTAAGAGCAAGAGAGGAACATCGATACGAGCCATGTATCAAAGTTGGTGGAAAAATGGAAGTTGTCCGATGGGTACAATACCTATTCGCAGAATCCAAAAACAAGAACTACTCAATGCTACCTCTCCTGAAAATCATTGAAGAAAAAATACATACATTGTTCATTCAAATAGGAGTACAGTAAGCCAAGAAAATAATAAGACACATACATTTAACTTTCTCGACAACAATGGAACTTCAAATTTTCTTAATGGAAAATCGAATAACCTTTACGTTAATAGCTCGGTAAGTTCCCTTCTATTATATAAGACTTGAATTGCTTTGTACAACTTTTTTATTATTATGCATAGGCTAAGAGCTATGGCAAATTCTAATGACCTTACCGTAACTTTGCATATCTGTTTGCAGACTGCAATGTTAATAACTGAAGGATACAGTAATATAGGATCTAAAGGAGAGATAATTATTTGGAATCCATATATTGAAAAGCCGAATGAGTATTTTATAACTCAAATATGGCTTGTTTCTGGTTCTTGCGAAGGAGTGGAGAGTGCCGAAGCTGGATGGACGGTAAGCACACATATGCATATGTCCAACTAAACTTGTATTTTCGTGACTGTTGTTTGGGAAACAATGTATAATTCTAAGTTTTATACTCACTACTATTTGCACTATACTATAAACCCACAGAGAATATTTTCCAATTGGCCTGAAATCTAGATTTCGTGAAACATTTCAGGTAAATCCCACTCTGTACGGCGACAGAAAAGCACGATTCTTCGTATATTGGACCATAAACATCTATTCCATAAAAAAAAAACATCTTAATGTTCAACGTCTTTTCATTTTATAAGTTACGCACCCAGCAAAATCTTTTCTGAAAGCATGCTGATTTCATATGTATTATGTCATAACAGGTTGATGGATCACATAAAACCAGCTGCTTCGATCTCATATGTACAAGATTGTTCAAACAAACCATGAAGTTTCTCTTGGTTCTCCAGTTGAGCCAGTTTCTAGTGTAATTTGGCCCTCAATAAGAAATAACAATTTTTATCTTTCTGGTAAGACTGCATCAGTACTTTTTCGCATCTGACAAAATTCCGGATGCAAAATTTTCTTTTCTTCAGTTTTAGATCAATTTCGGATGTAATGGATTATTATTTTGGCCACTTCGTTGATAATTTCAGGATGAAAACACAAGCAATTGGTGGTTACTGTTAAACCATAAAGAAGTAGGATATTGGCCAGGTGAATTATTCGTACTGCTAAAAGGAAGTGCGAAAGTGGTTCAATTTGGAGGCAAAGTCTATTCCTAAACCATTGGTAAAGAAGGAGCGCGGCATACATCAACAACAATGGGGAGTGGAGGTGATGTAAGGAATATGTATATTGGTGCAGCTTACATCATGTCAGAATCATCGATTACTCTTTAACGGAAAAATACCCCGAATAGGTTATGGAGTATATGGATGAACCGTATTGTTACAGTGCTTATAACTATGTTCAGTACATTAAAGAACCTAAATTTTATTTTGGAGGTCATGGTCGTCAATGGAACCCTTATTGTCGATGAGAAAGAAAGATTAGCTAGTTATTCGACTATTGTTCAATTATTGTTTTGTTCTTTGGGCCTCGATTCAATACTATTAACACGTTTTTTGTGCTCAATCAACTTTATTTCTGATTCACCTTCAGGTTGTTTGTTTGGTTTTATTTGGTACGATAACGGAGATAAGTCGGACTGAGTACAAAAGATAGGATCAAAATTTTATATTTATTTACGACGAATTTCTACTTGTTAAGGGTAATTTGTAGATAAATTGCTATTAAAAGATAAAATAGAACTGATAAACACACTAAAAAAAAAGGCTATAACAGAATTATAGTCAACTTAGTCGACTCATGTTAAATTTTATTTTTTAATTTGTGCATCCAAACATTTGCTCATAGTGATCAAAACAATGATTTGAACGAGTTTTCATGTTTCCATTAAACAAATCCTAATAAGATTGTTGGATTAATACTAAAATCTCAAATGTCTACTTCAAAAACTGACTTATCTTTTGAAATGGTGGTGGTGGCTTAAACTTAGTTGCTGGGAGAGGTTTTACCAAGTAATTCATTTTTTGGTTGCTACGAGTATGTGCCTCAAAATAAAGAGCTACACGAGCACTTTTCTAGATGCTATATAGATTACTTGAATAAAGGATCTAGCTATCAAACATATCTGGCCATGGCTAAAAGTTAGTTGACACAGCTTTAAAGCAACCCAACTATTTGGCAGTCACAAGTTTTGTAGCTTAAACTCTTAAAGCGACTAAAATATTGGGCTCTTGCTAACATTTAGAGAAACCAATTTATTTTAATGTTGCTACGAGTATGTGCCTCAAAGTAAATAGCTACATGATCACTTTTTCAGCTGTTATAAATTACTTGAACAAAGGATCTAGCGATTAAAGACATTTTTTCGTGGCTAAATAAAAGTGGACACAGGTTTATAGCCGCCAAAATTTCTAGCAGTTGCAAGATATTTGAACTCTTAAAGCGAATTAAATTCTGAGCTCTTGCTAAGATTCGGTCGCTTAAACCCGTTTTTATTGTAGTGAAAAGATGAAGAGAAAAGAGCCTTAGTTGCGGCTAAGAAAATAGAGGAAGATAATATAAAAGCTTCAGCTCAGGTAATGCCGAAAAAACAAGGTAAAGCTCCAAAGAAGGTTAAGGCACCGAAGAAGACTAGGAGTCTAGCAAGCTCCCCTACTAGGAGGGGTTCTTAATACGGGCCTGGCAAAGGATGGTGCCAAGGCTAAGTTAAGGGAGTTGGTGAATTTTCATAAACCTGACGTTATTTATATTGATGAGCCAATGGTTCATTGTACAACTAGATTTGTTCGAAGTTTAAAGCTTGACAATTTTAGTGAAAAAGTTATTAGGAATTGTGAGGATTAAATTAAAAGAAATTTGTGGATTTTATGGTCTACTAGCACTACAAGAAAAACCGGTTTAAGCGACCAAAATCTTAGCAAGAGATCAGAATTTTAGTCGCTTTAAGTTATTAAGCATCCAAAATTGCAACTGCCAGAAATTTTGGCGGCTATAAACTTATGTCCAATTTTATTTAGCCACGAAAAAACGTCTATAATCGCTAGATCCTTTGTTCAAGTAATTTATAGCATCTAAAAAAGTGATCATGTAGCAATTTCCTTTGAGGCACAGACTCGTAGCAACAGAAAACTAATTGGTTGCTCTAGATGTTAGCATGAGCCCAATATTTTAGTCGCTTTAAGAGTTTAAGCTAGAAAAATTGCAACTGCCAAATAGTTGGGCTGCTTTAAAGTTGTGTCAACTAATTTTTAGCCATGGCCATCACTAGATCCTTTTTTCAAGTAATCTATATAGCATCTAGAAAAGTGCTCGTGTAGCTCTTTACTTAAAGCGAGTACTCTTTTCATTGAGGAGATATATATGAATCTTTTGTGATATACACAAATCCCGAGAAGGTAAATAAGAATCTTTCATGATAGACTTGAATCATGAGGAAAAAGATATGAATCTTTTTGGATAGACACAAACCCTGAGAAGATAAATAAGAATCATACAGGATAAACTAGAATCTTGAGGAGATAGATATGAATCTTCCGGGATAGACTTGAATCCTGAGGAGATATATTTGAATTTTTCAAGATAGATCTAAATCTTGAGAAAATAGATATTGATCTCCCAGGGTAGACTTTGATCTTGAGAAAATATTTTAGAATCTTTCAAGATAAATACAGAAGATAGACATGGATCTTATGGGATAAATATAAATATTAAATGATGAGTACAAATACAGGTGGTTATTTAGAATTATTACAAATCTAAGTGGTTATTTAGGATAACTACAACTATATTTGATTTCTTTCTATAAATAGGGGTATAAATCCAACTCAAAAGGTACACAGTTTCTACCCACTATCACCATATTTCACCTGCTTAGAGCTATCTATGCTTTCCAATCCGGAGAAAAATCATGTAATACTTATATCAATAAAACTTCTCTCCCCAAGGGGTTTCATCCGTGGACATAGGCATAACTTGCCAAACCACGTTAAATTCTTATCTTCATTATTTATTTTTGATGTTTTTGTCTTATTTCTTCATCATCTTCATCAAATCAATCGTGTTTTGTGCCTAAAAGTAATTTTTGGTAAACACTTAGCTTTTTTTTCTTCTTTTAACCAGGATATAAATTTTATTAGAAAACAAGCTAAGGCCCTTGTCCATTAGAGAAACCAACTTTGACACAGTTTTCAATTGACCAAGTACCAAAACTTTGTACACTCTATTCAACCATAATACTCGATTCATTTGATTGGTTGATTAGTTAAGTGATGACTTCATTACCTTCCACATTTAGAATCTCAACTCTCGTTACATAATTCCCTAAATTAAATCAATGGTGGAGATTAAAATGTTACGTAATGTGCACAAAATCGAACTATCTAATGACCCTTTAAAAGAGACGTTGCTCTCATTAACAATATCTCTCCATCCTACTAACACACTAACAATCATCTTTAAAACTGTCTGAAACCCCTCACCACAAGAAAAACGGGTTTAAGCGACCGAAATCTTAGCAAAAGCTCGGAAATTTAGTCGCTTTAATAGTTTAAGCATCTAAAATTGCAACTGCCAGAAATTGTTTAACAACTGTTTTGCAACGAAAAAATATATTTAATCGCAAAATGTTAGCAAGAGCCCAATATTTTAGTCGCTTTAAGGGTTTAAGCTACAAAACTTGCAACTGCCAAATAATTTGGCTGCTTTAAATCTGTGTCAACTAATTTTTAACCATGGCCAGATGTGTTTGGTCGCTATATCCTTTTTTCAAGTAATCTATATAGCATCTAAAAAAGTGTTCATGTAGCTCTTTACTTTGAGGCACATACTTGCAGCAACCAAAAAATGAATTACTTGGTAAAACCTCTCCCAGCAACTAAGTTTAAGCCGCCAACACCATTTCAAAAGAGAAGTTAGTTTTTGAAGTAGACATTTGAGAACTTAGTATTAATCCAACAATCTTATTAGGATTTGTTTAATGGAAACATGAAAACTTGCTTCACTATGAGCAAATGTCATGGATTCACGAATTGAAAAAAAAATTTAACAAGAGTCGACTAAATTGATTATAATTTGGTTATAACATTTTTTTGTTTCAGTGTGTTTATCAAATCTATTTTATCTTTTAATAGCAATTTATCTACAAATTTACCTTAACAAGTAGAAATTCGTTGTCAAAAAATACAAAGTTTTGATCCAATCTTCTGTACTCAGTCTGATTTATCTCAGTTATCGTACCAAATAAAACCAAACAAGCAACCCGAAGATTAATCATAAATAAAATTGATTGAGCACATAAAACATGACAGACAAAAGTTTCTTTTTGCTTTTGATGAAACACAAACAAGAGTTTCAAATGTTCGATTTTATTCCTGAAGTTTATAGGACAAAAGAAAAACAAAAAAACATGTAATCCAATATTGGTCAGGACAAAATATAGGAGAAGCCGAACAAGCAGGATGGGTTAGGTCTTGTTCTTAGATTTAATGTAGTTGGTGGTGTAGAACTTTTTATGGAAGTCAGAGACTTTTTGATCCTTGGTCCCAACCTCCTGCACAAGTGATAGGTGCATAAATCATACATTTAAAGTAGTTTTTCCTGACCCTTATGTGCTATATTTGAGTGAATTATTAGGTATTTTGATTACTTTCGAAGTTTAGTCGTCTTTTCAGGTTACAGTTCAGAAACCCGCAGAATGGAGCTGTATGAGAAGAATTAACGAGGAGCCAGTGAAACTCTGCTGAATTTAGGCCTTTCACCCTCCACAGTATAGGAAATAGAATTACGAAGCCAACGGCGAAAGAATAAGGTCATTCTGATCTCGTATGAGGAAGTTATGGGCAAAGCCACATGGTGGCAAACTAGCTTGCGCTGCTAGCGCCCAGGCGCTAAGTTGGCTGAACCGTATGTGCTAATGTGCTAAGTGACGAGTTGGAGGTGCTAGAGTGGTTTGATGGGCTAGTGGCTAGCCTTGGTGGGGTAGTAGCTAGCTTGGGGAAGTCATATGGGATTAAGAAAGAATTTGGAGTTGATATATCTTGTTGGAGTGGAATAAGGAAACTTAGCCCATTTCCTAATTCAACTAGGATTCTAAAGTGGCTAACTCTAGTTCTA
>JAJJMC010012645.1:11580-77549 GCA_023531435.1 Papaver californicum
ATTTTAGAGAGTAAGAACTCGATTATTTTGGTTGATTACGACACGACCAACAAGTCCTTCGTTCCCCAGCACATACTTCCCTATGATATGATGACATTGTTTCACATGTTCCAAAATGTTGTTCAGTTCTTCCATCCCCTTGAACAGAAACATGTCTATTACCTACATAGCAGTGAACAAAATAGAAGGAAAGTAAGTAGAGCTCAAGGATAGTTACACTCTGCTGATAAATGAAGACCCGAATGATGAGTACCCAAACGTCAGATGTTAGAATTGAGAGGTTGAATAGCACAGATCCTCCCAACTGCATGAAAAGAACAAACATCGCTTGAAAAAATGTTGAACCATGATGTTATATTTTGATTCAGTCTATCACACCTTAAAGAAGTGGTACTCAAGAAGGAACAGAACTCTGTTTGTGTTGTGAACTTGTGTTATACCCACTTACAGAAAGTAAACCAACATCAAAAAGGATACACCTGGCATATGCTCACAAGCATTGAAAAAATACCGAGCACTGCAAGAAGTTGAGTAAGATCTTTTTTCTTAACACAAAATTGCTGCATATATCGAGGAGGAAACACAAGTTATGCGAGTAAATGAAAACAACAAGTTCTTTATCATGACCACCAAAAACTGTGAAGGTAGAGAAAATCACTATAGCTATCGACTTATCATTATTGTATCCTATGGATCTTAAGAAAAAATATGATATACCCTAGACAGATCCAGTGGAGTCTCACAAGTGACAAGCTATGAATGAAAATGAGCACAAGATGATTTCTGATCTCTCCAACATTACTCAGTGCATAACCAAGCGTTCCAGTGGTCGTGTCGTAATCAACCAAAATAATCAAGTTCTTATTCTCTAAAATAGAATGAAGTATAGGGATAAGAACAAGTTCGTTCCCTCAAGGAGGCCGAGACTATCACTAATTTTCAGTCACATATGGAAGTAATAAAAGGGGTTTTGTTGTTGTTTTAACAAGCTAAATTAACTAAAACAGCTAAGGCAAATTACGCAAGTAAAAGAGATGTATATCAGGGAGAAAAAGCATTGTTTAGAGATTTCATCGTCCGTTATCCAACATGTTATCAATCAAAGCATACTCAACATTCATGCATTAGTAATACCAAAAACCCTAAAGTAGCCAGTTATCTCGTCTACTTCGGCAAAACTCCTAATATCATCAAAGAATAAGTACCTCCACCCTTTGAATTCTTAGCACCGGATAACCTGAGTGAGTACCTCCACTCGAGTTTAACCCAATGATAGCTATGGTCTTTGTGAGTTGAGGTTAATCTAAATAACCCGGCGCAATTCGCCACTCGGATTTAATTTAGGTCAAGCTTCTACACATACATGCATGGCAACTTTAAGTATTGTTAGCAAATATGTTATACTACTTGTAACCGGAGTCCCTCGACAGAATCGACTCCCAGAACTCCAGTCTAGTTATAAATATCAATGCCTTTTTACTTGATTCTAGATTCAAACAAATCAGCAATCAATCATATATCATTATACTTAGTAGAACATGAACGATATTAAGAACAACATGAAATTATGAGATATGCGCCATTCAATTAATAAACATATCTTCAAACATCAGATTACATCCCTAACCAATATGAAAGGTTTTAGCTCATCATGGGTTTCTCAAAACCCATGGAAAACAATAAAGAAAAGTATAATCAAACCCGGAAAGATAGCGAAGAATTGTTGCTCCGAAGTGCAACTGCCGAAGTAGCCAGCAGCACCAAGTTACGCCTCTTTTCTTCTTTCTTCTTGCTGTGTTCTTTTCTTTTGCTGTCCGTGTTATGATCCCCCCCTTCCAAAACCTAATCTCCTATATACTTAATGTGTTTCTCGTGATGTCCTATCCAGCAGCAAACTCTCCCTACGTGAGTTTTCTTCCAGCCGTCAAACTTGTTCGGTTGCCTCTTGTGTAGCCCAATTGTGTAGCCAACTTGTATACGTGAACCTGACCCCCAAATATCTCTTGGGCCTCCAATATTTGCTGAAGCTACCTCCCCAAAGAGCTTGCCATGAGAAAGGACTGAGTTCTTTTTATAGAACTTGAGTTAGCCACTTTTAGGAAACCGACTAGGAATAGGAAATGTGCTAAGTTTCCTAATTCCAGCCCCACAAGTTATGGCAGCTCCAAAGCTTTCCTAATCCCATAGAACCTCCACAAGCTAGCCATGAGTCCACCAAGGCTAACCACCTTCCACTCGGACCACTCTAGCTCAACAACACCTCCACATGACCACTTAGCACAAGCGCACTTTGCTTCAGCCAACTTAGCGCCTGGGCGCTGGCAGCACCAACTAGTTAGCCACCATGTGGCTTTGCCCATAACTTCCTCATACGAGATCAGAATGACCTCGTTCTTTCGCCGTTGGCTTCGTAATTCAATTTCCTACACTGTGGATGGTGAAAGGACTAAATTAAGCAGAGTTTTACAGGCTCCTCGGTAATTCCTCTCATACAGCTCCATTCTGCGGGTTTCTGAACTGTAACCTGAAAAGACGACTAAACTTCGAAAGTAATCAAATTACCTAATAATTCACTCAAATACAGCACATAAGGGTCAGGAAAAACTACTTTAAATGTATGATTTATGCGCCTATCATCCAGCAATGACAAGCGCGTCACCAAAAGAGGAGCCGACCCACCCGGAAGCGATTTCAATTAGTACTCGGACAAGTGACTAAACAATGTTGTTTAATTCAAAATAACGTATACTATTAACAAAATTTTAACTTCTTTGCAATTCTGATTATTAAAGCATTTGTAAAATCATACCTACAGTTGGGCTACTTGCTCCGTGATAGGTTCTACAATGGTGCAAATACGGACTAGAAGCAATTAATATGTACACAGAAACAGGTAAAAGAAAAACAAAACAAAATCAATGACAACTGTGAACAAGGCCAAACAAACTTACAATAACATCCTCATAATAAAACTTCCATATGAAAGATCTTAACGAATTCGTTTACCTCTTCTGGAAAACAGTCTAGAGTTCGCATCAATTGAACCAGAGTTCGGACCATTTAACAAGTAGAACTCCTGCCAAAACCAAATAAAAAGTGTTTAAACACAGATCAAATAGATTAAATCATCAACAGTATCTTGTACACAACTATCCTCTAATTTCCTACAAACATGAAAAACCAACAACTGGGAACACTGAAAAAGCAGTCAAAATAAAAGATGATAATATGTTCAAACAACCATTGGACACTTCTTTCAACGGTTGGAGGATGAATACCCAACAAACTAATAAAAAATGCTAGCCGTTTGGATATTAAAAGAAAGGAAAAAAGACTCATTGGTTTTAATTTGTTGTTTGACCAATGATACCATATGTGTCTCATACAGGGTCTATATTTTTTTTTTAGTAATGTCGGTGTATGTACAGAAGCTTTATATTGGTGTTCTTCTCAGCTGGGTGATGAATGCACTTACGGCTGTGACCTCGACTAAGTTCTCTGGAAACTGCGGTCCTGTTATGTCGGTGAAATGCACTTACGGCTGTAATCCTAAATAAAAAAGTTTATCAGTAACATGTGGTTCTCCTTTTATGTAGGTGAAATGCTTGGTCGAGGCTCAAGTTATATAAATCACATGAATGTCACATGAATCAAAATATGACTTGCTTAATATGCTGCCTTAATGAAAATCTCGCAGCTAACTGATTTTTTATTTTTAAAGAGGATGAATTTTGTCCCTCATGCACCATTATTAATACACTTCAGCAAAACATGACGAAGACACCCAAGTTAATAGCGTGACTATCTAGTACCAACATATCATTTCTTAAGCAGAGGCAAAAGATGCATACAAATATCTATTGAATGAAACCCTTTTGTTCTAGTCTGCAAAATCCCCAAAAGATGCATACAAATATTACATTTTTAATCAAATTACAGTCAACAATTACATAAAAATCCTAATTTACCTGGACGGGAATCTTAATGCGTTCCTATGGGGCAATAGTAGTTTTAGCGAAAGCACCAGCAGCACCACCAGAGTATGCACTTGTATACCACAATTCTCCAGAAACAAAGATGAGATCTATCATGGATTGTGAGTTACGTCTAAAGGGAACCATTTACTTTATCTCTATTTGTTTACAATTGTTAATCCTTAATTTAATTTTCGGCTTCCTTTGAAAATTGTAATTACTAAATGGACGCATCATAAGCACAAGCAGTCAAATTAAATTACCTGGAAGCACCATTGAAAAAGCTTCCTCTGTAACTCCAATAACAACAGTCGGTGGTTATCTCTTCAAACAAATCTCTTCAAACAAAGCAGCAGCACGTATAAGATCAATAGCAAAGGATTTCACAAACCCAAATTTAGGATACCAAAACAAAACCGTAACTTCTTCGAAAACAGTAACAGTAATCATACAACCAAAAAAAAATTAAAAAAGTTTGGGGGAAAGTAAAGCATAAAAAATTGAAATCAATCAGAACAAAATAAGGGTGATAGAGCCAGATTGTGAGAGAAATTGGGAGGGGGAAGTAGCGAGAAGGGGAGAATCAGGGGGAAACAGAGCGGGAAGGGGGGGGGGGGAGGGGAGTGAAAGAATTTTTGTATTTGTGAGAGGAAATGTGTGTTTGTTGGTTAAATTTTTGAGAGAGAAATATAGACCGTGTGATCGAAATCCGTCGACGTTTAATATCTAGTTCTATCTAGTCATACGGATTGTGATCCGTGTGACTCATTGGAAAAAAATTGTATCTGTCCATTTTAGTACGGTTATACTTGGTTTAACACCCTTTTTTGATATTTTTCTTTTATATTTTTGTCTAAATATTATATATATTTCAATTAGTAAAATATTTATATATTTAACATCCAGGAATATGTATTCGTATATTTTAAATCAGGGAATATGTATTTACGAAAGAAAATATTTTTTTAATAACCTAAGTCCCATTAACAGAATACTATCCCCCACTGGAAAACACATTCATATTGCATTTTCATTGATTTGCATAGTCCCCCAAGTCCCATTAAGTGCATCCAACAAATAAGAAACCTCCTGACGCTACCATAACAAACATCAGCTTTCTAAAACCACAGACTAACTACATCTTCAATCTATGCTAACACCAGAATATCAACAGAAATATTTATAACAATCGTCAAACAATATTCTGCTAAACTAATATTCAATGTTGACACAAACTCTTCCTAGAAGATAATAATCCACCACAACAAAATGGATAATAATGTTCGGTTTTAGGGATCAGGCGAGAGTTTCTGCCTCAGGGTTCCAATTTTAGAGATTTACCGAACATGAAATTTAGATTTCGCGCCAACAAACCTGCCAACTCATTCTCACTAAGATGTATTTCGCGCCAACATTCCCGCCCATAAAGATTGCAATTTTACCTCTTTTGATTTTGTATAAGAATGATAATCCGTATGAGTTTTTATGTTTGCATTTATATTCGTTCGTTTAAAAATCTAAATTCCTATTGGTCAAATAAACATCATACAGATCATTTATATTTGTTTGATTAAAATTTGGACCAAGGATAAGATAATTATTTTTCAAATCAATGGCATAATAGTTATTTTCATCAACTTTTAGATTAGGGGTAAAACAATTATTTTACTAAAAAATGGCAAAAGGTAAATTGGTTATTTCAAGGTTTGTCTCAGGAATTATGACGTAGACCGACGTATGAGGAGAGATTGATTCAATCCGAGATAGAAAGACTCAATCCAACAAGGAGAGGCGCGATCGGTTTATATCAGAGGTCCTTGTCGATAAGCTAGAAAAACCGATAAAATCCGATTGAATTTGAGTGAGGCGACCGAAATAGGTAAAATTGACGGGTAACAAACAAAATTAAGTGAAGTGGATGGAAATTCGGTTTGTATTAATAGGTTACCATATAATTAAACTCATGGAATCCATGCGAAACTAAGTGAAGTCGACATATATTATGTGAATCGATTTATAACATATAAAATTGAGTTAGGTCGAAGGATAATAGGTCAAATTGAATGATATTCGTAAATTTGATGGATATTGTCTGAAATTAAGTAAGTCCGGGTGAGACAAATGAATATCAGGTGAAATCCGCTTTGTTCCATATCTGGTTGATCGGAATGTATATCGGAGGTCAAATGTAAATTCGGGTGAGACAAATGAATATCGGACATCCTTAGAACTTCACATGAATTTATTCATATATACATATACAAATAGGTAGATATGCAAAGATCACATGTGTTAAGTGTCTATCCAAGAGAGCGGTGGATGCCCATCACTTATGTTGTTCTAATTGAGATTGTAAATTAACAATCTATCCCAACTTTCGTTCCAAAACAAAACACCATTAAGGATAACAACTTTAGTATACCCCTACACAACATTTTCACTACACGAAACTTGAAAACGTTCCCATACACCGAAATCCTTGCCGAGAAGCTTTGGCTTTCAACTATTAGGTATAATTGACCGACAACAAGCGAAATTAAGTGAAATTTGTGGAAATTCGATTTGAGTTAAACTAGAGAAATCGATTGAAGACTATAAAAATTCAGTGAGGTCGACCGACATTAGGTAAGATTGACGGATAACAAGTGAAATTATGCGAAACCGATAAAAATTTGTTTTATATTTATATATGACCATATAAACGCATGGAATCCAAGAGAAATTGGTGAGGTCGAGCGACATCGGGTATAGTTGATGAATAAGGAGTAAAATTTGGTGAAGTAAATAGACTCTCGACAAAGTAAATAGATTAGTCAAAGAGGTTATGAAGCATATTTTGGCTTTCATTATAAACTTGGAATTCCAATGTAGAATTCTAATTGATATACAAAGGTCATGTTGTAAATTATGAATCCCATACGTAGATTTAGATTGAACGAGGCCAACCGAAATTACCAAGGTCAACGGGCACTTGGTCAAAATTACCCAGGATATCTTTAACGGATCCCTAAATACAGCGTTGAATCACAAGATTTGCTCTGGTCGAAGGTCAACTTCATATTTTTCGAATCTGAAACTTTGACGTTCATCATATTATCCTGGTTTACATTGCTAAATATTGGCCTCTGGTATACATTATGGTCAAAATTAGATATAGATACAAATTAGAGTTGGAAGATCCTCTTTCTTGATTGTTATGTTATATAAATTGATAAGAAAACCCCACCGGATCTCTAAATATATCACTTATTGTCATATTATGCTTCATAATAAGTCAAAATCTTCATCGGAACTCCAAATATACCACTTCTTGTCATATTTTGATTAATGACTAATAGAAATGATAACCACTGAGTCATAGTAGTCAATATGTTAGTCATAAACATATTAATGATAGAATTTAACAAGAGTAGTGCATAAGTATACTTCTACTGTACGCTTTGAAATTGTCTCACTCAATTTCACTTCAAATTAGTCAGTTTCGTTCAATTTTTCTCTTTATTTTTCTATATTACTCAATTTCACTCAAATGCTTCGATCTCATTTAGTTTTATTCGTGTATTAACATGTTTAGATTTTTGGTAAATCGTCTTTATTTCTTTGAGGGGCCCACGAAGTACCCAAATTGGGCAAATCAAAGTTCAACTGTAACAAAATTAGAGGAATTTATGTTGAATTTAAATGTAGGATTAAGAAAATACACAAAAATTGAACTAATATGAGTGAAAGTGGAAAATGGACTCCGAAAGAAATTAAGTGAGGTCGACCTATATTGGATAAGATTGACGGATAACAAACGTAATTAAGTGAATATTCACCGGTACCATAAACCTATCGATGTTTGTCATGTATTCCTCATAATGTTTCTTCCCCTAAGTCGGAATCTTCACCGGTACCCTAAACCCATCGATGTTCGTCATATTATCCTTAATAACCTCTTCCTCTAAGTCGAAATCTTTACAGGTACCCTAAACCTATCGATGTTCGTCATATTATCCTTAGTAACCTCTTCCCCTGAGTCGAAATCTTCACCGGTACCCTAAACCCATCGATGTTCATCATATTATCCTTAATAAACTCTTCCCCTACGTCGGAATCTTCACTGGTACCCTAAACTTATCGATGTTTTACCATACATGCTACTCACACACTAGTATGAGAATCCAAAACCGAATCTGGACCATCCAAAAATTTCCATGATCCGTATGAGGTGCCTTATCCACCGTTCAAATTTTCGTTTTAACACAATGAGAACCACACAGTTAACTAACACATTTGACTCAATCTGTATGGGAATCCAACATCGAATCTGGACCATCCAAAACTTTTCATGATCCGTATAAGGTGGCTTATCATCCATTCAAATTTTGTTTTCAAAACCGTAAACTTTTTTTTCCTTTCATTTTCTTTATTTGTTTTTCTCTCTCTTTGTCTGTCTTCCAGAACAGCCGCCTTAGAAGAAAAACTAGGGTTCCATCGATACCTTCATCACCATCCACCGAATCTGGATCATTCAAGCTTGTCCGCATGTTGCCGGCGTTTAGCGCATAACACTCACGATGATTGCAAAGTAACTTAGTAAGGTCTCTTTTCGTTCACTGTAAACCACCTCATTAATGGGTTAACTGTTTTCTTAACCCTAACACACGGCGGCAAGCTTATACTTTTTGTGAAAAAATAACCCTAGCTAGGCTTTGTTTCTCGTCGCTAATATTTAGGGGTTTTGGTGTTTGTAGATTTTGTTGGTAATTGGAGGTGTTTGTAATACAGGTAACAACCCATCACTTTTAGATCTAGGGTTTACTAATTTTTCAAGATTTATCTTTCATAAACTCTGATTTCTTACAGGGGTTTGTTTGTTTTTCTAATAATTTTTCGTCTTCATCAACCCTACGGTTTCCTTTCTTCTTTTGCTAAAGTCAGCTTCATCTAACTATACTTTTAGTGCTGCTACTGTGTACTACAAATATGTGTAGATCAGATATATTTCAGCATTCGTAATTGATGCTTAGTTAGATCTGTACAAGAAATTTGTATTTTCTTAATATATACAGTGAATCCATACGAAAATTATTAGTGAACTTAGTGATGTCGTAGTCTTCTGTCTAATTGGAATTTAGTTTTACTTTTGGCCTTCCAACTAACACCTGAAAAGCTCCCTGCATTTTTGCAAATACCTCTTCCCTAAGCTCGTAAAGGTAAGCCTAAACTTTGTCCATTCAGAATATCCCCTGTAAGTAATACTGTTTATATAATTACCTATCTCTGAGGCATTTATGTTGTTCACTTTACACCTTATTATGGAATGGAGAGTCAAAATCGCTTTTAGGCATCATGTTTCTTTTATCTAAACCGTTATTACTTCACCTATCAATTTTTCACATTGTTATGTTGCGTAGTATGGCTACTTCAATCTCTTCGGGAGTTGGGATAGAAATGTAGCTGTTATTTTTTTTTTTATAACTGTATGTGCCAGTTCTTATAAAACAAAGTTATTATCAAGATGAAGCAACACTCATTTGGTACTCACGTGGAGAAGAACGAAATTTGATGTTATCTTCCGTCTCACGGATTATTGCTGGGAAGAGAACCGTGAGGCATTCTCTTGATTTTTTACAGTACCACATTTGGCTTGCTTATGTCAACACTCTTTATCTGACTTTACTAGTCCATGTTTTTGACAAGACCAGACACATTTTATTTTTTATACCTCTTCTGACTAATGTAGGCATTTATATACTTATGTTTCTTTAATGATACCTACAGGATGTGCTTAGAAGGTACCTGCGCCCTGAAAAGGAATATTTATCGTTTTCTCTTATCTATAAAAATGGTGAAAGATCTCTTGATCTGGTTAGTAAACTGAATTAGGCTATGTTCTTTTGTCAATACTGCATCATTCAAATAAAACTGCGCTCTATATTCAATATCTTACTCTGACATCCTGTTATTCTTACTCCATAGATATGCAAGGACAAAGCTGAAGTAGAGGTGTGGTTTGCGGGTCTTAAGGAATTGATATCCATAGGCCAGCAAAGTAGGCGTAGCAGAAGTGAACTTCCTGATGTTAGTTCTCATTCCAAATATCTTATTTTCATGTAGAGAGCTCATTTGGTTACTGATTGATTGAGATACATCTGCTTCAATAATTTAATCCATTTCTTTGTGTGCAAAATTTCAGTTTCAAGGAGGTGGCCTTTTATTTGGTGCAGCATTAGAACTTTCTTCAACTCTTTCCCGTGAAAATCCTTTCAATTTGACATGCTCAGTTGTTGGGTCAGATCGTGCAAATATGCAAAGACCAAGTAACGTAGATGGTGGTTTCCGGATTAGTGTTTCAAGTGCATCTCCTAGCTATTCAAGTCAAGGTAGTGGACCAGACGATATAGAATCTTTAGGGATGTATATGTTTGGGGAGAAGTTTATTGTGATGGGAGTTTGAACGAGGAGTCTGTAACCAAGTATTGCAAATCTTTAGTATATTTATAATTATCTAATCTTAATTAGAAGTTATCATTTTAATTATATAATCTTAATTAGTGTTAACTTTTTTAATTATAATTAAATTTTGTGATTATCTAAATCAAACGAGCAAAGAAATTTGGTACCTTCAAAACTTAAGCAACCAACTTCAGGCCAATCAAAATCAGAATTTTAAAATAATTTTTGTAGCTTAAAATTTTAAGCAACCAAACTTGAGTAAAAACTTCGCTAGTTAAAAAGCTTAAGCAACCAACTTTAGGCCAATCAAAATTAGAAATCACTTTTAGCAAGCAAAATCAATTGGTCGCTTAAAACCTTAACCAAGCAACTTAAGTTAAGTTGTTCCTTGTATCTTCCAACTAGGTAGTTTAATAGTTCCTGTTTCACAAATTGCTTTTAGAGAGTAAAAAATTTCGTAGCTTAAAAACTTAAGCAACCAACTTCAGGCCAATCATAATAAGATATCGCTTTTAGCGAGCAAAATTATTTGGTCGCCTAAAGCCTTAACCAAGCAAGATGAGTTGTTCCTTGTATCTATCAACTAGGTATTTTACTTGCTTTAGAATGGTTGGTCTATCTGAAGCGATTAGTATTTTACTTGCTATATTAATTCGTCTAGATGTTAAGCGATCACAATTTTACTTGCTCCATGGTAGTTGGTCTAGATCTTAAGCAACGAGAAGAGTACTCGCTTTAGGTAAGTTGGTTGATTACTAGAGCGACGTTGATTAGTGAAGTGATGACTTCATTACCCTCCACATTTAGAATCTCAACTCTCGTTATATAATTCCCTAAATTAAATCAATGGTGGAGATTAAAATGTTACGTAATGTGCACAAAATCGGACTATCTAATGACCCTTTAAAAGCGACGTTGCTCTCATTAACAATATCTCTCCATCCTACTAACACACTAACAATCATCTTTAAAACTGTCCGAAACCCCTATATTATCCGCAATAAATAAACACAGGCCCTAAGTTTAGAATCCGCGATGGCCGCCGTAGTTATAGTGTCCCAAAGTACTAAGAACTAATTGCATGTCGGTTTCTATTTCCAATTCATACATATTCCTGAAAAGCAAGAATAAATATGGAAGTATCTCCATATTCTTTTCCTTTCCAATTTCAAATTTGAACCTTTTGTTTTAACTCTCAGTTCCCAGATAGCAAACTATAAATACACATACAAACCCTTCAACTAGGAAGAAAAGTTTCCACAAGGATATCGTGTAAAACCTTTAAAAATTCCATCTCACTTTCTCTCAACTTCTTATGGCCGAATTATCAAATAACGATCGACCTAATGTTACCTACGATCTAAATCTAACACTGATGCATCTTTTAAGTAGTGATCCAAGAGAGTACATTAACAGCCCAGCATCGGAGAATTCCAAACGTGGAATTGGAATGATTGAAATTTTGTTGAAAGAGAAAACCAAGACAATATTTAATTATCCTTTGGATAATGGGTTAACAAAATTTGGTATAGATGAATACACCCGAATTGATTCTAGAGTACATGTGAATAGTATAGAGAATCTGTACTGGTTTCACAATACAATAAACTGTGTGACGCACATGCTTAACCAGTTGCAAATCCATAACTGTATGGAGTGTTTTAGTGATGTGCGAACCAAAGTTACAGCTTTGGTGGTTGAGACTGCAAAAGCAGCAGTGAAAAATCCTGAGGGTTTTAAGTCGTTTAACGTTGTAGCAACTTTGGAAGTTGACATTGATCAAGGCACACTCGTGAGCGAGAGATATAATGTTGACGACGACGTTAATTATGCAATGAGAAATGCTGATTCATATGACACTCATATAAGTGTTGAGGATTCAGATGACCAGAACAGCGATATTATTGATGAATATGGAATGAGTGAGAGTGATGAATATGGAATGAGTGAGAGTGACGATGAATTAGACTTGGCCGTGGAACAAAGGATCGAAGATATGAAAGTCCGTGCATCAAAATCAGCTGTTGATGGATTAAAACGACAAGAATACTTCTACGAGGGGGGTGCTGATTCTTTGGAGAAAAATAGCACTGGTACCGCTGCTGATTGTGTGGTTTGCATGGACCATTTTAAGGTTGGAACAGTGATAACTTACATGCCCTGCTCACATTTTTTTCACGAAGTTTGTCTTGTTCAATGGTTACAGGAAAGCAATTCTTGTCCACTCTGTCGATTCGAGATCTCAAGTAGTGATTAATAAAGATAATCTTTTTACAATTTGTATGAATTCTTTTCCCGATAATTCTTTCATCTCTTAATTTGTTATTTTGCAGTGATTAATGATAATGTTTTGTGCCATACTTATTAGTACTGTTTATTTAATCTTACTAAATCAAGGGCTTATAGTGTAGAAGATATTGAAGGGATTTCCAAAAGAAATCCAACAACAACAAGAAGTTCAATTAACTTCGACTGATTATTTGTTTTTTAAAAAAAAAAAGTTAACTTCAACTGATAGATTCTTATGGCGTATTTACGCATAAATATGACTAGATAACTTCAAAGCGCTCATGCAGGTGATCACTTGATTGAGGGAATATCTAGTTGAAACACCTTGTCCTTAAAATTTTTGTGTTTTTGTCTTTTGTGATTTATAGTGTCAACGAGGATTCTGTTTTTGTGTTTTTGTCGGACTGCGGTCTGGTTTGTACCGGTGGTTCTCTTCAGAAAGAGACCCGGATAATTTTTGGAATCCTATTTTGAGGCATACAGGAAACTTTTGGGGCATACCTAACAAAGATAAATTTGGGTCATTAGGTCGTAGAACCCCACCACCTCTTATCAACTATTGAAGCAATGAGAAGAGTATTCGCTTTAGGTAAATTGGTTGATTACTAGAGCGACTGCCTAGCTTCTCTAGACCTTTACAAAGCGGGCCTTTTACAACAAGCGTAACGAGTGCCACTTTTAGTCGCTATAAGGGTTATAACGACTCAAAAGGGGTTTTAAGCGACTGAAAACGACATGTCGCTTAAACCGGTTTTTCTTGTAGTGTAGCTTGGGTAGACCTGATTTGGTTTCTTGCAGTAGGCAAGCTATTGCGTTGGAGTTTGAGGGTGTTATAAAGTAGTATATGCGTCTTGCAATCCTGTTACAAGATGTTCCTTAAGGAATCAATTGGAATCTTCCTCACGGCCTTGGCTTGTGATTGGTGATTTTAATTGTATTTTGCATATTGATGAGAAGAAAGGAGAAGATGTTCCTTTAAGTGTCTATATTAATGACTTTAGAAGTTGGATTAATGACAATGCTAATACTCTTGGTAAGAAGTTCACCTGGACTAATAGTTAGAAAGGTATTCATAGAATTGTTTCAAAGTTGGACCGTGCCTAAGTAAATGATGCTTGGTTGGAAAAATATGATAATTGGAGGTGCAAAGCTCTCCCTATGATATCTTCGGATCATTCACTGCTTGTGGGGTTTGCTTCGGCTAGTGCTAGACCGAGTAGAGCTTTTTTTCACATCCAAAAGATGGGGTTTGAGCATGAGGATTTTACGAGGTCGGTAAAAGAGAATTGGCAGTTGCCTTTAGTTGGTGATACTCTTTTTGTGTTTGTCAATAAATTGAAGCGTATGAAGATGGCTCTTAAGGATTGGAACAAGAATGTTTGGGAATATTCACGTTAGGGTCAAACAAGCGGAGCTGAAGCTAGAAGATGAGTCCGATTTTCTAGACTATGAACCGGTGAATGGGATTCAATTTACTAGAGTGATGGATGCGAAGAATATTGTTGAGAAAGTTCGTATTGAGAGGGCTATTATGCTTAGACAAAAATCTAGGGAGACTTGGATGGAGGATGGAGATCAAAATACGAGATTCTTCCACAATAGTATTCGTATAAGGAGAAATCATAACACGATTTCAGAGCTAAAAATTGATACTAACTCTACTTTGTTTTTGCAGGAAGAAATCAGTGATTACATTGTTAATTACTATAATGATAAATTTAATGGTGGAGTTTCTGATATTTAGGATGCACTTTTTGATTTTGTGCATGAAAGCATAACTGGGCCTGATGGCTTCTCAGGTATTTTTTATCGGCACTGCTGGGATGTTATAAGATCTGATCTTGTTAAGGCTGTTGTTGATCGGTGGAAGATGAGGAAAATTGCAAATGGCATTAATTCTAGTTTTATTGTTTTGATTCCCAAGAATAATGTTTCTGATTCGTTGAAGGATTATCATCCTATCGGCCTTAGTAATTTATGTTTTAAGATTTTTACTAAGATTTTAGTTACAAGACTTGGAAAGGTCTTGGGTAAACTTGTGTCGGAGGAACAAGCAGCTTTCATGAAGGGTAAAAACATTCATGGGAATATCATTTAGCTTCTTAACTTGTTAACGAGAATTGGGTAATCCTAAAATATGGTAATATTGGTCTTAAGTTGTTGGAATTATTGATTGAATGATTACTGTAACTTGGTATATTATTGATAACTCGGAGGTTACATGACTTTTTCTTGTTCCAACTCTTAGGTTGGTAACAGACTCTTATAGTTGGCAATATACTGTATTACCAAACTTAGCTAGATTACATTGACTCTATATTTATTCTAGGATATTATAGCATACATGATTTCCTGCCTTTATTCTAGCATACATGATTTCCTTCTGATAAGGAATTACTTTCAACACTCTGATAAGGAATTCCTTACAGTGACTTCCATTAAGTCTCTGAAATACTGATTCTTTTTTTTTGGAAGTGCTTTTGTGAAGATTCTTCCACTTGGTCAGGTAGCCTTAAGTCGATTCTGGGTTGTTGGGAATAACCCTTAGCAACCAGCCTTGCTTTCTTCTTGAGAACGGACCCATCCGTATTGAGTTTTGCTTTGTATATCCACTTCACCCCAATGACATCCTTCTCTTCTGGTTTCTCAACGAGCTCCCATGTCTCGTTCTTCTCAATTACTTTGATTTCTTCCTCCATTGCTTTCTTTCAGTCTTCCTGTTGTACTGCTTCTTCATAGTTTCTCGGCTCAATAAGACATAAATTGCAATGTGCATACACATCAACAAAACTTCTCATTCTCTGTGGTGTTGAGTCCGGTGAAGAGGACTGTGGGGTTGATGCTGAGCTCGGTTGTTGACTTGGTTGTGGGTTGTTTGTCGGATACCTGGGTTCTTCACGAGCATTGTCTTCTTCTTCTTCATCCGATGATTCGTTATAGGATACAGGAATACTTGACCTCACATATGTCAGAACTTTAGCTTGCTTCTGTTTCCAATCCAAAGTTGATTTTTCATCACATATCACGGATGATCACTAGCTCACCCTTCTTTAAATTGAAGAGTCTGTAGCCTTTTGATTTCGAAATGTAGCCCATGAATATGCACTTCTCACTTGTTTGGTCCATTTTTCTTCTGAGTTGCTTCGGTACGTAAGCATAACAGATGCACCCAAATACCCTTAAGTTGTTTACAGACGGCTTCTTTCCACTCCAAGCTTCAACTGGAGTCTTGTCTTGGACTGCTTTTGTTGGACACCGGTTCAGCAAGTAGATTGTTGTGGCTACAGATTTTGCCCAGAACAGCATGGGAAAACCTTTCTCATGAAACATCGACTTTGACATCTCTTCCACGGTTCTATTCTTCCTTCTGCTACTCCATTGTGCTGTGGGGTGTAACCTACGGTTAACTGTCTGTCCAGGCCAATATCTTCACATAACTTGTTGAACTCCTTAGAGTTATAATCTCCACCTCGGTTACTTCGCAACACTTTGATTAAGTGCCCGCTTTGTCTTTCAATATACTGCTGAAATTTCTTGAAGATAGAGAACACATCCGAATTCTGTCTCATAAAATAAACCCACGTCATTCTTGAATAGTCATCAATGAAAGTAAGAAAATACCTGTTTCCACCCTGAGATGGTGATAGCATGGACCACAGACATCGGTGTGAACTAGCTCCAATGGTGCTTTAGATCGCCACACCTTCTCTTTTGGGAATGCATCTCTGTGATGTTTTCCGAGTGCGCATCCTTCACAAACTTCCTTCAACTCCTATATATTTGGAAATCCATACACCATGTTCTTTTGCTGAATGTTCCTTAGACTTTGAAAATTCAAGTGTCCAAGACTTTTATGCCATATCCAAGAGTCAGCAACTTCCTCGGCTTTGAGAGCAACGTTGTTGTAAGAGAAAATAAGAGGGAAACTCATGTTTTCCTCCATCTTGACCTTTGCTACTTCATGCTTTCTTTGATCAAGTATCTTACATGCGAGTTCCTCAAAATGGACAGTGTATCCACGTTCTAACAATTGTCCAACACTCAGCAAGTTTTGTGCTAAGTCAGGTGCGAGCAACACATCTTGAATATATTTTCTTCCCTTCTTCGTTTCTAGGGAAATTGTTCCCTTTCCTTATGCACCAACCGAGACACCATTTCCCATCTTCACCTTGGAATTGCAGGATGAATCAATCTATTTGAAGATGCTTTTGTTGCTGGTCATATGATTGCTACATCCACTATCAATGAACCAGACTTCGTTATTATCTTCTTTGGCTACTTAACAGGCATAAAACATGTACTCATTGCCTTCTTTCTCTTCTAAAAAGTTTGCTTGCTGATTTTACTCTAGGTTACAGTCTTTTTGGAGATGACCATACCTCTTGCACTTGTAAAATTGTGGTTTATCTCGAAACCAACAATTTTTCTCATCATGACCGGTTTTTTGAAAGATTCCACATCTTGACGTTGTGGACACTTCGGTGTTTGTTCTGGAAAAGTATCCTGTAGCTCTTCCACGACCTCGTGCATAGCAACCTCTTCCTCTTGTGGTTCCTCACCACGGAACGATTCTTGAGTTGAGTACTCCTCGTTATTTCTCGAGACAACATTGAGCTTAGATTGAAAGGAACTCTCAATTGTTTTTTCTGTACGCAAGTTCTGTCTCTGCTCAAAAGCTTTAATAGAACCCATTAGTTCTTCAACTTCGAATGTTTCAAGATCTTTGGTCTACTCTATGACGGCAACAATGGAATCATACCTTTCTAGTAAGCTGATTAGAATTTTCTCAACAATTCTTTGATTGGAAATTGTTTCTCCATACGTCTTCATTTGATTTATCACGTCCATAACTTGGGTGAAATAATCTTTCAAGAGCTCGAAATCTTTCATCTTCAAGTTCTTGAACTCCCTTCGTAAAGATTGAAGCTTTATAGTTTTTACTTGGGAACTTCCTCTATATTCCTGTTCAAGAATATCCCACGCCTCCTTTGATCTTGTAGCGTTGATGATTCTTGGGAAAATAGTTTTCGTTTCCTTCTTGAATCAGAAGAAGATCTTTAGCATCTTTCTTGATGTTTCCTTTACATCACTGACCTCACCGTTTGATAAGGTTTCCTTGTCTTCCGGTTCTTCGAAACCGTCCTCTACATACTCCAAGAGATCTTGTGAGATGAATAGTGTTCTCATTCTCACACACCAAAAATCATAATTTTCTCCATCGAATTCTGGTACATAACTTTGTTTGTTGTCTTTGCCCATTCTTCCCTAGGCTCTTATACCAATCTGTTGGAATTATTGATTGAATGAATACTTTAACTTGGTATATTATTGATAACTCAAAGGTTACATGACTTTTTCTTGTTCCAATTCTTAGGTTGGTAACAAACTCTTATAGTTGGCAATATACTGTATTACCAAACTTAGCTAGATTACATTGACTCTATATTTATTCTAGGATATTATTCTCCTTGATTCCTGCCTTTATTCTAACATACATGATTTCCTTCTGATAAGGAATTACTTTCAACATAAGCTTGATATTTCTCAAGCATTTGATATGGTCAACTGGGATTTTGTTATTGAGGTTTTTAGAAAGTATGGTTTTTCTGATAATTTGTGTAGTTGGATTGTAAATATTCTTCATTCGGCCAGGATTTCGGTTTTGGTTCATGGAAATCCTGAAGGTTTTTTCAGTATCTCTAGGGTTTTGAGACAAGTTGATCCCCTGTCTCCTCTTATTTTTGTTATTTTTGAGGATGTGTTTAGTCGTAATGACATTAAGCTCTTTTCTTCAAAAAGAATGAATTATATGGTCAAGAAGAAGGGTGTAGCACCAACGTATATGTTTTTTGCGGATGATATTTTGCTTTTTTACAAGGGTAACTATCAGAGTCTGCAAGATCTTAAAAAGCTACTGGATATGTGTCAGCGTGCTTCTGGTTAGACTATTAATTATAAGAAGAGCAAGTTTTATTATATATGGTGGTGGTTCTTATTCTCGTAGTAAGGCTATTACTAATTTCCTTGGTATGCAAAGAGCTTTATTTCCAGATAGATATTTGGGTGTTGAGCTGAAACCTGGCATTGTTGAAATACTCATGTTCGTTTTGTGGTTGAAAAGATTATGGACAAGTTAGATGGTTGGAAGGGTAAAACGCTTTCTTTCCAAGCTAGACTAGTATTGGTGCGTTCAGTTTTTTCTAGGTATGTTATTTCTTCAATGACTGTGTATAAATGGCTGAGAAAGATAATTGAACAATGTGAGAGAGCTATTCGCAAATTTTTTGGTCCGGTGATTCGAAGCAGCGCAAGGAGTTTACTGTAGCCTTTGATAGTCTTTGATGTCCTTGTAGTGAAGGTGGTTTGGGCATTAGACGCTTATCCATTGCTAATAAGGCAATACTTATGAAGTTGTGGTGCAGCATTAGAGACTCGAATAAGATTTGGGCAATGTTCTTGAGGGCCAAATTTTTTAAGAACAATAGTAATATTATTGATTACAAATTGAATTCCTCAATCTTCCTGGAGTTAGATGGATATATCATTGTGTGGATAAATATGCAGGGTGTACCACTGGAAATGGTATGAAGACGTCTTTGTTTTTTATCACTGTTGTGGGGATATTTCTATAGCGAGAAAGCTGGGTTGTACCAAGCTTGGTAAGGCGAATTTCTCCTCAACTGTGTTAGATATTATTGTAGATGGAAGGTGGGTTATTCCGGACAAGGTACAGGAGATTATGATTTTTGTTGGCATTGATATTGATAGGTTGCCAGTTATTGCTGGTGGTGAGGATTATAAGGTATGGACCATCGATCAGAAAGGTCTATTCTCTGTGAAGTATGCTAAGAAATTATTGAGAACTAAATATGCAGTAGATCCAATTGCTGTACTTATTTGGATGAGCTGTGTGCATCCCACGTTGTCTGCCCAGTATTGGAAGGTTTGAGGAAAGATTATTGTGCAACTCTGGATCTGGTCGTGGCTAAACTAGGCTTGGATCTAGTCAATCGTTGTTATCTATGCAAATGAGTCTATTGAGCACATAACATTATACTGCATATTTGCGAGACGTATTTGGTTATGGTGCGAAGGTATTGTTAACCTGAAGGCTGATTTAATTCTCATAGTCTCTTATAGTTCAGCTAAGGGGAAGAGTAGAATGATTAAAGACTTGTAGCTGGTTGTGAATATTACTATTTGAGTTGAGCTTTGGAAATTGCACAATAAAATTTGTTTTGAAGATGCTATATCAAATTGGCTTGGTTTCAAAAGAATGGTTTATCAAGTGATTCGTGATAACTCTATTCTCCTTAAGGGAGTTATACACAATGCAATATATGATCTGAATATCCTTAATTATTTTAGAGTTAAGTTTAGGAAGGTAAAACATTCATTTCAAATTGAATGTACTTGGAAGCCTCCAAACCGAGGGGAGATAGTGATTTGCTGTGATGGTGCTGCTAGGGGAAATCCAGACCAAGCTGGTGCAGAAGTTATTTCCAGAAGTGAGGACTGTTTGGTGCTAGGGTCCTTCAGTGTAGGCCTTTGTTGGCAGACTAACTATGTAGCAGAGGTTTTTTCGGTTATTCTGGGACTCGAACGGGCTAAGCGTTGGGATATCCGTAGTATTTGTGTGATTTCAGACTCACAAAGTGCAATTCAGGCTTTGAAGAATGGTGAACTTCCTTGGAATATGGTGCAAAGATGGAGGTTAGCGTGTGCTTACTATGCCAATAATCGTTATATGCATGCTCTCAGAGAAGTGAATTTTTCGGAAGATTATTTTGCAAAACGAGTTTGTGTTCTTGCTGAATGGGAGAGGGAAGATTTTGAAGGTAGATTTGAGGCTATTCCGACTGTGGAGTGGCTTGACAGGCTTTATTATAGATTTAGTTAGCTTTTTTGCTTTCAGAGCGTTGTTTGCTCTTTGTTTTTAGTTATCGTTTTTGCTGTTATGTAAACTTTGTTTATTTGCTTTTTTGCTTTTGTAATTTTTTGACATAGCAAAAAAAAATTTATATAAGCGTAACCTGTTTCTCCGTAGCCGGCAGAGGCCTATTTTAGGGTCGATTGGATCTCACCCCATATAGGAGAACGGTATTGGGGTAGTTTAAAATGACGGTTTGTTTAGAATTTTTAAGACAAAGTATATACATTTATTTCCTAGAAACTAGATTAACTTTTTAAGACAACCTTGAATATAAGATGTGATTATGACAATGAGACTGCTTTGCGAGGACTGGAGACTAGCTCTTGGCCTCCGTCTCCTTCATATTGGTTATTGGATGGGATAGCTTGAACCTTTTCTTAACGCGGGCACAAGCCTAGAATTCACACACATACTGTGGTCCAACTTAAAGTAGGCTATGAAAAGAAAGGTTTTTGCTTATTAGGTGTTTATGCCAAAAAATCCTTTCAGCTAAACAACCAATCAAACTCTTGGATTCAAGTTAAATAAATGTAAACTAACAATAGAGAAACGTTCTTTTATGTAATAAAGAATCATACTTTTCCAAAATGTTTAAGCTTAATACAATTGATCATCCAGGTTTTGTAATTTCTGGGTTTATAAAATTGTTGACAATTTTCAATTCAATACAGAAATTCATACATTATACCACTACTTCCCATAGGTTCGTACCTAAAAATTTCTTCCCTCCCTTTCTCTGGTTTTTCTTTCTATTTTTTCCGTCCTCCTCTTTGTTGTTTGATCTCTTCTATTTATAGATCTATTTTTCTGGGTCGCTCTTTATGCAACGTGTCATTTTCTATAGCCTGGTCATCGTTTCTGGATCAATTCTTCTTTGGGTCGATCCATCTTGTCTCGATGTATCTATCGTTCTTGTATTTTGTCTTTTACTTGGTGCGATCATATAGATGACAGATCACTCTTAATTACTTCCTGATTCGATGCTTTATATGTTCGACACGTGTTTCCTTATCTTCAAAGACTTCTGTAATCTCGATCATTAAAATAGTGTAATTATTACAATTTACTTTCTCGACCATAGAGTAATTATTACATTTTACTTTCTCGATCCTAAAATAATATAGTAATAATAACTTTTTACTTTCTCGATCAGCTATCATTTAATGCTGTTTGTTTTATTCGATGGTGTTCAGCTTTCTCGATCTTATGTGTCATTCATGCGATTCATCGCTTAGATGTCAGGAAACGTCTCGTGTCTTTTTGAAATTTGATATCTTTAATAATGATCCTGTGTTTCTCACCTTTTTTAATCTGGTTGCTTCTTAACTTGATCTTCTTCCACGTGTCATGCTTCTTTAATTTACTAACAATTTGCCCCCTTCTTCTCTTTTTTACAAAATCATCCATCGGTCGATCCGAGATTTTGAAAAATAGAGAAGGACTTGTCGTTTTTAACTTTTCAGTTTCTTTTCTGCACGTTATCCGAGTTTTCCGCTGGTATTAACATGATTATGTCAGTTACACTTTTTTCAATGAAATCAAATCTTTTCCGATTATTTTGCTCTCCCATCTTGTGGCGGTTACCATTCTTCTTCTTTAAATATCCTGTAACTTTCTACTGTCTCTTTTTTAGTTATTGCACTTTGTCTTCCTTAAACTTTTCAAATCTTCCCACTACTCAGGAGTTTTGTTCTCGTTAATTGGTTTCTTCTCTACTTCAATTTGACCATTGTTAACTTCTTTTCTTCATGTAAGTAATTTTATTTTTCTTGATTCAAAATTTTCTTTTCATGGCTGAGGGTCTATCGGTGTAAAAAAAGATTGTGATTCTAAGGTTATGTATGAATGAAAAAGCCCTTTTTTACACTGTAATTATTGCTAGGTAATTTCTTCATATATTAATTTTTTCCTTCTTTTGTTTCTTTTTGCTCAGATCTTCAATATGTCTCCAAGAAAATCTGATGCTGCCAGCAATCAAGGTGAAAACAGGAGATCAAGTAGGTCTTCTTCATCTCGATATGCTGTTTCTCGTCGAGATTTATCTCTTGCTATCCCTTCTCCTGCTGTACCTCGTACCGTACGGGATTCTTCTCCCGATGTCCCTCATGTTGCCCCCAAGAATAAACGGTCAATGTCATCTTATAGCTATCGATCTATGGATATTGAAGAATTTAAAAGAAGACATAATCTTCAAGGATTTAAAGTTTTTTTTGTTGATAGTGCTTCCGATATGATAACCTACGATTCGATGAAAAAATTTCAATATACCCATCATAGATTATTAATTTCTGTTGGTGCCTTGGAAGCTGGTCTTCATCTCCCTCTGTATGAAAAGAACAACCCTTTCCAGTTCACAGTTCTTGCTACTCGCAGCAGGGCTCCACATACTCAACTTCGTTCTATCACACAGTATAATGGTAATTTTTGGCGAATTCTCGATGAATGTACCCTTCGCAGTGAGGGTCATACCCGTCTTACTTGTTATGTTCCCGATCCTTCAGAACGTGTTCATTATACGCCTGAGAATTTCCAGAATACTTATGGTGATGGTATTACTGTTAAAAATTATGTTAAATGGAGTGTTAGTCCTGTTCGCAAATGCTCCCAAGGGTTTCCTCTTCTTCGAGAAGTTGATGACCCCAGAATCAAGGTAGCTCCATATACCAATGCTGACTTTCCTTCAAATGAGAGAATTCGTCGAGAACATGATTATAAATGGTATCGCACCCCTATTCTGATCGAAGGACCTTGGGTATATGGTGACATCCCTACTAGTGAAATTCAACATCTTCGCAATTGTTTCCCGAACTATTGCCCCTGGAGATTGAACTTTGATGATTATAAATTTGACTTCAAGGTTCGGAATTCTTAGTTGATATCATTCCTTTTAGATATAGTGTATCGATCTTTAATGTCTTCTTTTAAATGTTATTACTTTTTTGATTCCAGGTCGATCCTTCTTTGGACATCGGAATCCCCCTTCCTCCACCTGATCGAGGTATTAAAATCGTCGAGAATAGAGAGATCGTCGAGAATGAACAATCGATCGAACCCGCAGTTGAGGGTAAAGGAAAGCGAAAATTAATTCTCACAGCAGAGAAGAAGCAGAAGAAGCCCAGAACTCTTGAACTTTCAACTGAGGTTGTAGGAGAGATGGCTTCCAGTTTGGATAAGGGAGAAGGTAGCTCGATTGTTGCTCTTCCATTGGATCAGTCTGATCCTATCGATGTTATTCCAGTTTCCTCGATGCCAGCAGAAATTGTAGTATCGGAACGATCCGATCCTATTGTTGCACCTCTTTCTGGTACTTCATCCAATTTTTATAACATCGTTTCTCCACTTCCTTTTGATTTCGTGCTTGATTTCCCTGTACCCGATAATGGTGCATTGGAAACTTTTTCTGGCCTTCCTCAAGAAGAGGGAGATGATATTGTTATTGATGATCTTGTTGATATAGTGAATGAAGTATCTCATGTTGATGAAGAAAATACATCGGAGAAGGATAATAACGAGATACTTCCGATTGGTGGTGTGGAAAATATGAATGTTGAAGGTAATACCGCCATTGTTGAAGAAGCTAACATTACTGACCGGACTGAAGAAGAAAACTCTCCTTCCAGTTCGATCCCTCCTTCCAGTTCGATCCCTTCTTCCAGTTCGATCCCTCCTTCCAGTTCGATCCCTCCTGAAGTCGAAGGGACTTCTGAAGTAATTCTCGAATCGATCGCTCCTTCCGAAATTTTGGTTCGATCTACTTCTGTTGCTGTTGAGGTCGATACTTCAATTCCAAGTGCCGATCCTTCTACTCTGAAGTCTATTTCCGATCGAATCTCCAGTGAAGGTTTTAATTTAGTTGGTGATGAAGAAGAAGCATATAAATGGTTTCTTTCTCAAGGGCTTTGGAATGTTTCAGCTACTGCTGAGGTTATCAAATCTGATTCTGGCTTCATGTCTCGATTCCGGGATTCACTTAGTGTGATTCTTATGGACGAAACTTTGGATGCATGGTCCAAGAGTGATATTTTTGAGCAGAGTTTTCCTGTAAAGCCTCCTCCAACCTTCAATGAAGTTTTGACTCTTTCCGATAGTTCGTTATATTCACTTCCGCAACAAGCTTTAGCCCAACTCCAATATAGTAACGACTGTCTATTTAGTGGTTATAAATTTTATAAGGCTCGAGCTACCATGATAGGATTGATATTCAAGAAAGAATCAGGGGAGATGAAGGAGAAGAATGCCTCCTTACAACAAGTGAATGATGAATTGCAACAGCAAAATGATCTTCTTCAACAACAACAACAATAACTTTTGTTGGTATTACTGCTTCCGTTCCATAAGTAAGAAGATATGGTGATTCTCCAGTTGAAGCTTTTCTCGTGGTTCTGTATGCCCATAATGTATTATGTAATTGTTCGCACCACTTATTATAATATCCATCCAATGTCTTCTTCAGATTTGTTGCGATTGTTTTATTTGTGGATTCTGCTTGCCCATTACTTTGTGGGTAAAAAGGTGTAGACTTATGTTTCTGAATATTATATGTTTCAAATAGCATATCGATATTCTTCCCATAGAATTGTTTTCCATTATCAGAGACTATCGCTGCTGGAATCCCAAACCTACAAATGATATTCTCAAATAGAAATGTAAAAACATCAGTGTCTCTGATTCGCGCTAGTGCTTTTGCTTCTACCCACTTGGTGAAATAATCAGTGGCCACAATTAAATATTTTCTTTTCTTTGTGCCTTCAGCTAATGGTCCGACTATATCAACTCCCCATTTCACAAATGGCCATGGACTAAGAATTGAATTTAATTCCGTAGCTGGTGCTTTGATTTTCTTACCAAATCGTTGACATTCTTCGCACCTTCGAACCATTTCTTCCGAATCTTTCAACATGGAAATCCAATAATAACCCTGCATTTTGGCTTTTAATGCTAGCGATCGTCTTCCACTATGGTTTCCTGCATCTCCATAATGTATTTCTTTGAGAATTCGCAATCCTTCTTTTTGTGATAAACATCGAAATAATGGTCCAAGAAAAGAATGTCGATAAAGAATTCCATCTCTAAGTTGGTAACTGTTTGACTTAAGTTGAATTTTCTTTGCTTCTTTAGAATCTGTTGGTAACACTTTATTTTGTAAATATTGATGTATCGGGGCTCTCCAATCGGGCTTACTTGGTTGATCATTTTCTTGTTGCGATGTAGATGTGGCACTTTGTATGGCTGAGTCATCGATACCATCTTCCTCTATGTTATTTAACACTTGTGCTCTTATGGATGGCTCGTATATTCTCCCAATTTTTAGCGCTTTGGTATTTGGGTCATTTATCATGGACGAGATATACGCCAGTGCATCTGCATGTCAATTCTTTTCACGAGACAAATGTCGAAAAATAATATTTGGAATACAAACTGTTAAACTTTGTACAAGATTTTTGTATCGTTCCAAGTCCTCATCGACCGTTTGATATTTTAACTCGATCTGTCTAATCACCAGCTGAGAGTCACTTGTGAGTCTTACATCACTTATTCCTAGTTCAATAATGAGTTTGAGAGCATGAACTACTGCTTCATATTCTACTATGTTATTTGTATGCTCTTCGAACTCAAGTCGAAATGAGTGTACCATACGTTCTCCCTTTGGTGCTGTAATCACGAAACCTATTCCTGCCCCTTCTTTATTTCGCGACCCATCAACAAAAACCTCCCATCGTTGTGAACTATTTGAATCTAGGATATCTACTGGTTCTTCTTCTTCACACCCCGGAAGTCCTTGAATTTCATACTCTTCCTCGATTGAAAAATCTGCCAAAAAATCAGCTAGAACTTGGGATTTCTGCGCAGTTTGTATCTCGTAAACTACCTTGTATTGTTCTAGCTGAGCGTTCCATTTTGCTATTCTTCCTACCTTCCCTGTATTCTTTAAAACTGATTCCAATGGAGCTTTGGTTAATATACGAACATAATGAGTGAGAAAATAAGTGCGTAACTTCTGAGTAGCAAATACCACTGACAAAATTAATTGTTCAATCTTAGTATAATTTCTTTCTGCTGAATTCAAAGTCTTGCTGATGTAGTATACAGGTTTCTCGATTTTCTCATTCGTTCGCACCATTACTCCACTGATTGCATTTTCTGTTGCTGCTATGTACAAAGTTAACATTTCTTCTGGTTCTGGTTTTTGTAATGCTGGCAATGTGGCAAGATGTAATTTTATACTTTGAAATGCTTGCTCACAACGATCGTTCCATTCAAACTTATTTTTCTTCTTAAGTACATCAAAAAAGGGTTTACATCGTTCTGATGATCTTGCAATAAATCTACTTAGTGCAGCCAAACACCCATTTAACTTCTGTACACTCTTTATACTGTTTGGTGATGGCATATCCGTTATTGCTCGTATTTTTGCTGGATCAACTTGAATTCCATCTTTTGTAACCAGATATCCTAAAAATCGCCCTGATGTAACACCAAAAATACACTTTTCTGGATTTATTTTCATCTTATACTTTCGTAGTGCACCAAAAATCTCAGCCAGGTTCCGCAAATGATCACCAGATAACTTGCTTTTTACTAACATGTCATCCACATAAACTTCCAAAGTTTTTCCGATCCATGGTTTGAATATTGCATCCACTAGGCGTTGATATGTCGCTCCTGCATTCCGTAGTCCAAATGGCATTCTAGTGTAACAATACAATCCTCGCGGAGTAAAGAACGATGTGTGTTCCTGATCTACTTCTGCTAATGCTATCTGGTTGTACCCAGATTGTCCGTCCATAAATGATAACATCTCATGTCCCTCAACAGCATCTACTAACTGGTCAATGTTTGGGAGTGGATAACTATCTTTTGGACATGCCTTATTTAGATTAGTGAAATCTATACAAATTCTTACTCCACCGTTCTTCTTCGGGACAATTACCATATTAGAAATCTATGTAGGGTATCGTACCTCTCGAATGAACCCTGCATCTAAAAGTTTTGTTAATTCTTTTTCCACTGGTTCATGATATTCCGGTGCGACTTTTCGTATCTGTTGGCGAAAAGGAATTGCATCAGGATGTATTTTTAATTCATGCTGGACGATGCTGGGATCGATCCCCGGCATGTCTTCTATTCTCCAAGCGAACACATCTGTATATTCACAGAGCAATTTGACTATCTGTTGTTCCACATCTGATTTTATTAATGTCCCAATTCGCACTTGCTTGGGGCATTCTGCGGTGCCAATGTTTATGATTTTTGTTTGCTCTACTGGGGTGAAAACTGGTTTTGGAATCCCAATTGGAGTTGGGGGTCCCTTTAATTGCTACATCGCCCCTTTTTGCGGCTGGTTTTCCAAATTTTCTTGATTTTTGCTGTTCTCTCCTTTTTCACTTTCTATTTTATTTTTTGCATTTTTTTTCTAGGTATTGATTTATTTCTTCTTCCTTTGCTTTAATTTTTGACTCTTTTTTCTTTTTACATTGTAAATGCTCCCGTTCTTCATTTATTCTTGTCTCTGCCATTATACAAAGTTTAGCATCTTCTTGATCACCTTTTATCTCCATCTCTCCTCGTGGTGTTGGAAATCGTAGATACTGATGATAAGTTGATACTACACCCTTTAATTGATGAACCCATCGTCTTCCAATTATAGCATTGTACGGGGATGGTGCATCCACAACACTAAATCTTGTCAGGATGTTGATCGGTCCGGCTGAAACTTCAAGATCAATTTCTCCCTTTGGCTTGGACGATATTCCATTAAATCCATAAATGACAAATCGTGAAGTGATGAGTTGATCTTCTTTGAAACCCATTTTACAAAATATATTGTAGAACATCACATTTAATGAACTGCCCCCATCCAAGAGTATTTTCTTGACATTCCAACCAGATATCAATAACGTCAACACAAGAGGGTCATTATGCATTTCAATTTCTTGATTTACTTCTTGTGCAGAAAATGTTAATGGATGTGCCATCCAATCCTCCCATAATTCTACTTGCCTTCCTTGAATTCTAAAGGCCTCGTGGTTCCGAATTCTCTTGCACAATTTCTTGTTGATTGCTACATTCAAATCCGTATCACACTTTTCCACACATGAAATCATATTAATTGATTTGATTAATTTGATCATTAATTGGTATGTTTCTTAATTTATGACTCAATTTACTTTTTTCTTTTTTAAAGCACTCAATTTACTCTTGGTAGTGTAGTTGTCTATAAATACCACTCTCTTTATTTTTTCGATGCATGAGTCTAAAATTATTTCTTATTCTTCTGGTCAAGGAAAATTCTGAAAAGTAGTAACTATTTTCTTATTATCATAAAGATGAGGAAGGATTCAAATTTAATCATTAGTTCATGGAGAGCAAATACAGTTTTATCAAAATCAGCGTTGATTGCTGTGATATATGCAGTATTGGTGAGTATGTTGGTATCGACAACAACAGCTGATTGCAACCTACTGAAATCAAATGCCTTGGAAGAAAATGGTTTGGCCATCTATGGTGCTGCTGGTATGGATACCAATGGGCAGATTTCAACCGAATCGTTTTGGGGTTGTACAGCATCAGCTCCAAAAATTGCTTTTTATTGTGTTGCGGATTTCATTGCAATGGTTGCTTTAATAATGAACAGAGCTTATTTGAGTAATCCTGAGACGCTTAGAGCAACTGCAGTGGACGATCAGACCAAAGAGTAAACACCAGAAATGGTCTTTGGTCCGATTTTGTGAGACGCAACGGACGACTAAATGTAGTATTTGGTCCAAAAATTGAACAGTATCCGATCATGTTTAGTCAAGAAAATGGTCCAAAACAGATATAGTCTGACGCTCATGTAAGACAGCGTTTTCCCAAAACGCCATTGTACGAGGACGTTTATAAACACAAACGTCATTTCTGAAAGACGTTTATCAAAACGTTTCTAAAGAACAACGTTTTTGAAACGTTGTATTAAAAGAGCGTTTCTGAATTGAAACGTTGTATTAAAAGAGCGTTTTTGAAACGTTGTTTTGAAACGTTTTATTAAAACGACGTTTCTGAAACGTTGTATTAAACGTTTATTAAGAACAGCGTTTTTGAAACGTTGTATTAAAACAGCATTTTCAAAATTAACGGTCCTCTACACCAACGTTTAGGCTTTCAAACGTTGTTATATGTGGGCGTTTTTTTTTTGAAATGCTGTTTTAGAAGAGCGTTTGAGTTTTGACGCTACTTTACTAGGACGTTTTTCTATGTTTTATATCAAAACGCTTCAGTACAGTAACGTTTGACGTTTGAGTACATAACGCTTCAGTACAGGAGCGTATGTTTAAAACGCTAATCTAAATGAACGTCAAAAACATAACGTTTGTCTAGTTAAACGTCTGTGTAATATACGTCACTTTAATATAGCGTTTGATAATTAACGTTTATTTACAACAGCGTAATATCATATTTAGTCATGTTCTCGTTGCGTTTTTTTTTTTAAACGACCAAACAGATTTGGTCTTTGATCGATGGTCTGGTCCAATCGCTGCAGTTGCTCTAAGGCCGTATAGAGACTGTTGCCACGCGATCCTCAGTGCTGGTGAAGAATGCTTTGCGGCTAATTACCCGAAATATGGTGATAAGATGTACACTGCCTGTCGTGAAGCATTCCCACTAGATTGCGAGTAATTATATATGTTTCTTTGGTATTAAATTTTCTAATGTGTTTGTCCAATAAAGATATATACCAATAAATTCACCATATTCCACTAATTCTTATGCTAGTTATTCCAGTACCTCTAATCAAATGTTATAATGTGCTTGGTAAGAAAAAATAATAATAATAAATTGTTTTTTACAAAATTTATTATATTTTAACTATCTCTGCTTTTTATTAACCAACGGTGCGGCAGTGCCTTGCACGAGCTCAGATTCACCTCAAGTAATTTAATGGATCAATAAATCAACCCGAGTGTTTGGTCGAATATGTTGTTTGGGTGTCCTAATGTTTATATGATATGAACATCTAGTTCTGTATTTCTTTTTATCTTAATTTTGATCACTAAAGAAAGAAATAGAGCGATCAAAAGCAAAATACAAATGGTTTGAACCACCAAAAAGAGAAAAGAGAAGAGGGATAACATAATGGTGCTACAAACATCCATTTATTATATTAGAATTATTTTATATTTAGGTCCTAAATTTTGGTAACTTTTACGTAAAACTAACTTCATTAGACACTAACGAGTTATTATTAATTTAAAAATATTAATTTAAAATCGTCAGGCCGTTTCGGATCCTGCAGCTCAAGTAAAGGTCTGTGTTCAAAGCCATGTCGATTAAAGGACTTGAAGACCGACTTTTCCTTGAACTGTAGGATCCCAAGCCAAATAATGTATTGAATTTTTTTTTGTCTCCGAAAAGCTAATTAGGATTAGTAAACACTTTAATTTAAAATTAGACTTTTGTTAGGAATTCTTGGCTTTTCCTATAAAAGGAAAATTGATCTAAGACCGCTTCTCCTATATTGTTTTCCTCCTTCTACTATCTATTCCTTTGTTTCTACGTCAGCTTCAATATCTAAAGATCATGGAACCAATTGTTCCAAATCCTAACACTAATGATGATGAGATGCCGTCATCATCGTCGTCGCAGTGGATTTATGAGACTGTTAATGGTTGTCATGTGTTTAAGATAAAAGGATATTCTCTAGCAAAGGGAATAGGAGTTGGTAAATCCATGACTAGTGGCAAATTCAGTGTTGGTGGTCATGACTGGGTTATACTTTTTTATCCAGATGGCAGTACTCAAGTTAGCCATGAGTACGTATCTGTGTTCCTTAAGTTAGTAAGCCCTGGAGAAATTAGGTCTACGTTTGAATTTAAATTACTGGACCAAACCGGAAAAGGGAAACATTATGTTCATAAAATTTCTGAAGGATCTCCAAGAACGTTTAAACCACAAATTGAATGGTATGTTTTCCGATTCCTATGGTTCTTGTATTATGTTGAATGCTTTAGCTGTTTTACGGGTAATTCAATCTGTTTTGAAACTAGGATAGTAGACTCGTAATCTCGAGTTCTTTAGACATTTAAAATATTGCATTACAAATTTACACCAACGATTTATGGGGCTACTCCTTGTATGCAGTGCAAATTGGCCTGATGCGACTCGTTCAAATGAGGCGTTAGAGCTGCATTGATATTTTTATGGAACTTTTTCTCATTGCCATATACTTCCCTACTGCATGTGCAACAACTGACACAGACACTTCGGTCTGTGTCGTGTTCAGTACGGTACTTTTGTGAAAACTAGAAAAGAAGACATGTTTGCATAATGCTTGGCACATTTAATAGCGCTCTATCGAGCTTTCTAAGCCTCAAGTGCTCCTTTTTAAGATGGGTATTATTATACTAACAATGATTTGAATCCTTTGAATTATTGCAGATAGACATATTCTGCACTCGCAACTTCCTTTTACTTATTTAATTCCCAATTCATTGATACATATGTATACATGGACGGCCTAGTGCATAAATGATGTTTCATACGAATTAATTTCAGGGGGTTTCCGCAGTGTATGAATAAGTCGGAGTTGGAGACCTCAAGTTATGTCAAGGACGATTGTCTTAGCATTCATTGTACAGTCAGGGTAGTGAAAACTTCTGTTGAAGAGGAGAAACATTATGTTATTCCAATACCTCCATCAGATATTGGTCAGAATCTCAAGGATTTGCTGGAATCTGAAATTGGTTCTGATATTACTATTCGGGTTGGCAATGAACTCTTCAGAGCCCATAAATCGATTCTTGCAGCTCGATCTCCTGTATTCAAAGCAATGTTTTTTGGACAAGTGGGTAAACCAGGCATGGAAACAGTAGCCATTGAAGAGTTTGATCCCTTTGCCTTTAAGGTATGGCTTTTAACAATTTATTATATTAGATTCAAAAATACAGTTCTGCTACCTTAAACTTATATGTTGTGTTGCAGGCCATGTTGTTATTTTTGTACTCAGATGAACTTCCAGAAGCACATGAACTTTCTGATCATTCAGATTACCTTTGCACTTTCTTATTTAAAAAAAGAAAAGAAGATTCTCTTTGCACTTCAACTACCCTTATGCACCATCTGTTAGTAGCAGCAGATCGCTTTGATCTTGCCCGATTGAAACTCATGTGTGAGTCAAAATTGTATGAAGACATAACTGCAAATACTGTGGCAACAACACTGGTCCTAGCAGACAAACTCCAATGCTTGCAACTGAAAAATGACTGTCTAAACTTTGCAGCGAAAACGGAAAATGTGGGAGGTGAGTGTTACATTTTGAGCTCTGAGAAAGTAATTAGCTATTTTGTTGTATAGATTTCACGAGGAGTACCAAATGTGTCCGTTCAGTTTTGGTTAAACAAATATTTTCTTAACGATTAAATGTTTTACATGCAGAGGTTATGAAGTCTGATGGGTTTGCACATTTGGAGAAAAATTATCCCTCACTATTGGTTGATCTGTTGAAGACTGGTGCCGTGGTAAATGGAAATTAAAGCCTATTACTTTGCAGGAAAGGAGTCTCGAAAACAACAACAGCAACACCTCTACCGTAATACCAACACTGATGGAGGGAGATTTATAGAAAAAATAAATCTATTATTTTATTATTATTATTTATATTTTATTCATGTTATTTTTAGTAGAAAAATAATTAGCTTTTGGATTTATTATTTTGGGGTAATTTTAGAAGAGTCTATATTTTAAGAGTTTTAATAAGTTAGAAAAGTTGCCTAAAGGTAGTAGAATCCTAGGGAAACAAGTTTATAAGTTTCTGATAAGTTTATGGGTTGTTTAGTAAAATTTATCTATATAAGGAGCTTCAAAAACGAAAATTAAGGGAGTTTTGATTAATTAAAATTATTTTATTTTCATTAAACTTGTAGAGTTTATTGATTTTGATTTTTATTCATAGTTGGGTTTACCCCGAAGTCTGAATACTAATCTCATATCTATAGTCGTTATTCGTAGTGAATTAACGAAGTTTAGATAACCCCGTAGATTTTAGGATATCTCTTTAAATATCAACTAATTTCTATCGATTTTACCCATTCTATCGGTTAATTTCAATAATTCTATTCTACTGCTATTATTATCATCTTTACACGCTTCCAATCTGCATCAAACACCGGCCTCATAAGGACTTTATTACTTAGAAAAATTATTATCAATAATACTTTGCAGGAAAGGAATGTCGAAAACAAAAACCACAATACCTATTGCAGGCTCCAAATCCTCTACACCAAAAAATCCTAGTAGTTTTAACTTTTGATTGCTATTGTATGGATTTCATGCTACTAATAGACGATAGGTGCATAGGCATTGTATAAGTCACGCGGTTAATTTCTCTCACACTTTTGTAAACCTAATTCTCCTCTTATTTAAAAGAGGGTGATACACAGGACAAGGTGGGAATCTGAAACATAGAAACATCTCCGTATCAGACACCCGTGGTGTATGAGGTGTAAATTGGTCTATGTCAGCATGAGTACATCCCATCCCAGTACGTGAAATTTTTCAGTACGGCACAACACGACAACTTCAGGTTTTGTGCTGGGCCAGACTACGCCACACAGTGGCACAACACAACATGTGACACGGATAAGCACATGACACAACACGATAAGAAAAGCACGCTAAGAAAAGCACGTCATAATATATATAAAACACTATATGATATGGTATAATACAATATATTTTGTGTATATTTTATAAAAAAGTGTTTATTCTAACCAACTTTCGATATTTTATCTTCGTTATGTTGAGTTATTTTTATAACAACACATATAATGTCTAAATATCTGGAAAATATCAATTTTAAGAAATACTAAATAAATGTGTCAGGCACAACATGGCACAACACGTCCTCAAGCACGGTACAACACCACACGTCTTAATCTCTGACACGACACGTAGAACGGCGGGCTCGCCTTTTAATTTGCTGTGTCGTGCCATTTTACACCTCTAGTCGTATGTATGCAAGCCAGCTCTATGTACAGTGAAAGAATGGTTGAATTCTTATCAATGGATTTATCATGTTAAGAGTAATTCCAATGGACATCGGCAAATCTGCCAATATGCCAAGCCAGGTGGATAGTCAAACTCAACTTTGTGAAGTGGGGAATTGGCTAAACGCTTAAATTTGATTCGATCGAGCAGTTGCACCGAGCCTTGGCGCAATCTAGACCGAGAGACTTAGGTTAGCTCGATAACGGTTTGATCCGAACGGTCAAATCCAATGGCTATAATAATCCACATGTATAATGAGAGGAACTGGTCTAGGAATGAGTAGTTATGTTTTATTCAATATTTTTAATTGGAAACTGAGATTAAGGAAATTAACTATTTATGTAATCAGAATCAATCTATAAATAGAAACTACTAATTTTATTACACATTCAATCAAAATTTATAACAATATCTTTTTTGAGTAGAATGTCTCTACATTTTAAATCCCATGCGTGCAATCAAAAAATCCTTCAGGATTGCATAATAAGCCTCATAAGCAAAAGTTTTCTTTTTCCATCTTCGTCATTCTTCTCGAGCTCGCAATACAATTTCTGCATTAGTTTCCCCCCTTACTCGATATGATTGACAACCCGGACTAAAGCTGTAAATTCTTTTACTTCACTTCTTATAGTTTGAAATCGACAAAACAACCCAGGTACATTACGGTTATTTGGGTTACCAGTGTCGTTGCAGAAGTTTTCATAGATTTTGCTCCAATAACTCATACTCATTAAACCAGTTTGTCGTCACTCTGCATCCTTTGTTGGATAACATACAACAAAGTTTTTACAAAGATATAGATTTTCATCTATGGTAAACTCTATCGGTTTAATATACGGTTGAGCCATATGGGTGTAAAATAAGGTGGAGAAGGTGTGGTTTTGGAAGTGAAGATAGTTGAATTTATATAACTATTATATAGCCGTTGTATGGAACTAGTAGTTGTCGGCTCAACCTAGGCCGATCGTCTCATTTTGCAACGACAACGGATAAATAATTTATAATTTCGATCATAGCCTTTTTTCTAGGTTTAATCGAACAACTTTTTATGATTTCAACAATAAACTAATTCAATTTTTAATTTTTAATTAAATGTAATTTGATTTCAAAAGGAATAAACAAGCTTAATAGTTTGATTGAGTGAACTAAAATTATACTAAAACATTAATCTACATTACATTAATTTGATGTGCAACGCTTTTTTTACAAGATATAAACTATGGCGGTAGAAACTTAAATTAAATTAGCCCTTCAGTAAAAATCTCAGACAATTTTTGACCTCCTGTTTATCTTCATTTGACGGATCTTCCATTCGATGCGCTCTTGAGGAGATTTTCCCTGGTTTTTGTGACTAGTCGTACGGTTAACTTCCAAATTTTCTTTTCCTTCAATTTTCTTGCCTCTAATTCTTCTTTTTCTTATAGCTGCAGATTTGACTTGGTTAACATCTATAACTTTTAGACCTCTTTGTTTATTTTTCATTTTCTATTTCTTATAACCATCACAGATCTTACTAATAGCATCTTCTAGTATGACTCCAGAAAAATCAAGTTGGATTGCAATTTTGACATTATTTTTTGAATTTTGTTGAACAGAAATTGAGATCAATAGTTTGAGATGCAAATATTAAGATTGAATTTAAAGTGGAAGAATTTTTGAGTAAAGAAGGTGTGATTTTGGAGTTGAAATTGCTTGAGTATAGGGAGAGAAATAAGATTCGTTGAGCTTCGACTATTGTCTAATCAACTTGATCCTTTCGTCCTACCCTGGGCCAAGCGTCCCAAGTTGATTCGCTCGTCTCAAGTTGAATCGATCGATTCAACTTGAGACGCGATAGGCAAGCCCTCCCAAATACCAATTTGCCAAACCATTTAAGGGATTTACCCATTCCACTATGGTTGGATAATTGGAAATTTAGCCAATATACCCACCCCACTGGAGTTTCTCTAACAAGTTGGTCTTCTTAACCGGACCGCTGAGATGCATGCACTTTATGAAGAACGATTTTTTGTGGACCAACCCATATTTAAAGGGATCCTTATCTACTTAGGCCATATGCCTTACGAATCTAAGGGGTATCTTAATATGATGAAATGAATAAGTTTCCCTTTATTAAACTAATATTACACATTAACCCTAATGATATATAAATCTAAATCTAAATCTAACCTAATTTTATTACCAAAATTAGTACTTTTCATCTCTTTTTTTTTTCCTTTTTACCTTATCTTTAACCTAATTTAGTAATCACTAAAAACCTTTTCAAATGGCTAAACTGAACCATGGTCTTGCCAAGATTGCTAAAGAATTGATTGATGAAGTGGTTCAAGAACTTGTACCACAAAATGAAAAAAAAACGGTTGTTGATGGTAGAGGCAAAATCGAGACCCAAAAAAAATAAACTAATGATGAATCTTCCAGTTGTAATGTTAAAAGGTAATACCCGACAAAACCATTCATTTCTATACGTTTTTTGATTTTTATTTTGACTATAAATCATGAAAAGTAGTGTTCAATAGGTAACACCATTGAACAATTCAGTTAGCATCACCATCCGAACTCTCTGTTAGGAAAAATACTAAGAACAGTTCGGTTGAGAATAAAATTTAGGACCTAGACGAACTTTAATTCTAACAATGATTTTTCATCCGAAATCAGCAGTTCGGTTAGATCGATAATATATCTTACTAGTTGAACGTTTTAGTCCCAAATTAGGAACAAAATGTTCGGTGAAACTTTTTTTTTTCATTTGCCGAACATTACTCTGTTTTTGGTAACTTTGGGTTCGTGTTATCCGAACTTTGTGATTCTTAACCGAACTCATTGTTTGGTTAACTCGATGAAAACCATTCATAACCGAACATTTACATTTGTTTATCCATATTAGGCTCCAAAAAAGTAAAATCAGTGGAAAATGAAAAGGCTGAAATGGCTGAAACTTTTTCTCCGACTGAGATGGCTGAAATTCTTTCTCGTCCTCTTTTCAATTACGAAAAGGAATTACTAAGGAAGAAATATATCAAATGATGCTGGATGATCCGGATTTTGCACGAGAGATGAATGACCCTAATTATGAATGGAACAGTGCTGACAATCCCCTCAACTACGTTGAAGTTCCATCATCGGATGAAGGATCAGAGAAAGAAATGATTCAGATGATGGAGGCCAATCCGACCTTTGATCCTTGACTCTTTTCAGGGAGAAAGACTTTTTAAGGCGTAAACCCAAATTACAACGAAGCTGGTGAGTACATAGGTCCAGTTGAGAAAGATGAAGCTATTAATGAGCCTAAGGAGAAGAAGAAGAGGAAGAAGCGAGTAAAAGTTTCTTATACTAGGACCAAGCCGAGAGTAACAATGAGTGGACGAATTTCATGAGATCAATGAAATTGATCACTTTGCATATATAGGCTTTGTTTTCTTTCTTTTTTTTCGGATGTTTTAAGTTATTTTGTACAAGTTCTCTGAACAATATGTAGTAAGTGATGAACATGGTATGTTATTTTGTTGTTGGGTTTTATTTATGTTGAAACAATATTATGAAGTTAGATAATTAGTGAATGTTCATTTAGAATTTTTTTTTTTTGAATTAAACAGTTCATTTGAAATAACCATTTGTGACGGACCGGAGAATTCACTTATGCGCCAGTAACAGGGACTTAGAGCTGCACTTCGCGCTAGGTAAATGCAGGTCGATTCCAACTCACCCTTGTTCTGCAAAAGATACAAAGCCATTAAAGCCAATGGTGAATGCCTTAAGAAAGCATCACATACCTAAAAGTATTGTCCAAGACTAAATCATGCCTTGGACTAGCACCTAGGCTATTTCAGGCCTATTTTTTTTCGCTTCATCAACTCTGCTTCGACTAAGTGCTGGGTGCATGCACTGATCTTCTCTTGCCAAGAATGTATCAACCAGGCATATTTCGTTCATACCGTATGTCTTGATAGGAAGTATGAACATCCATCAAATGGAATGCAACTACCTCATCAAGTGCGGTAACAATCATCTTTTCCCTAGCATTGTCGAGCCAGATGATATGAGTTATCCAAGTTTCACAATCATCTCCAAATTAAATGATATGAGCGATAAAATGCTGCACCTCAATGCATTGCATTGCGGCTGCCTACGTAGCCAACCCTTACCTTGAAGGAACCAAGAATGACCGTAGTTCATCCGAAGTGTCAATTCGAAAAGAACAAGCAACTTAAGCCTATTAAGGGAAAGCCAACATAGATTCCAACTTCGTTGCAAGGACAAAGGCCAAGCAAAGCCTAATCCGTATAGGACAAGGTACTTTCGCAGGGTATGCACCAGCTTGTGCATAACTATTGCTACTTAGTATGTAAATATGTATTCTCGAGTACGCAAGACAATTGAATGATTCTTTCAAATAATTCAAGTTTTATCGGCTAAGCTACAAAGATATTGACGCTTATGCATCAAGTATGCACCAACGTATAGGCCACACCGCATGTAAATGTACATTGCCTCTCATGCACATTCGACCCAAGCTCCCTCCGTATATATGTCTTAATCGCATTTTCATATATTTGGAAAACAGGGGTAAGGGACATTCATCTACTGCACTTTAGGCAAATGCGCCAACTGGTTAGCATAGCTAGGAAAATCCGCCAACTGGTTAGTGTAGCTAAGGCAATTCCGCTTTCTGGTTAGCATAGCTAGGCAAATCCGCTTTCTAGTTAGCAACATCGATTACCAACCAACACCTCCTCTCTATATATGTTTTACTTATATTTCTACAAGTAAATAAAAGAAAGGGAAATGAAATTCATCGACTGCACTTTAGGGAAATCCGTCAACTGGTTAGCATGGCTAGGCAAATCCTCCAACTGGTTAGTATGGTTAAATAAATCCGCCAACTAGTTAGCACGGCTAGGAAAATCCGTCAATTGGTTAGCATGGCAAGGCAAATGCGCCATTTAGTTAGCGCTGATAGGCAAATATGCCAACTGGTTAAGACATCCGCTAACTGGTTAGTCATCTGCTTGGCGTATCCGTCATCTAGTTAGTGCTGATAGGCAAATACGCCAACTGGTTAGCACATACGCTAGTTGGTTAGCCAGCTGCTGGGCTAATCCACCATCTAGTTAACACGGATAGGAAAATAAGCCAACTGGTTAGCCAGCTGCTAAGTTAATCCGCCATCTAGTTAGCGCTGATAGGAAAATACGCCAACTGGTTAGCCAGCTGCTAGGCTAATCCGCCACCTAGTTAGCATGAATGTCAATTGTGCCAAGGCTATTGCATCCACACCCTAATGCATCACTGCGTAAACTTTATAAGATTAGGATGAAGCTTTATCCCACCACCAGTGGAAAATGGTCATTTTAAGACTGTTAGGATTAGTTCTTAAAAAGAACAAAAGTACGGTTTCTAGCAGCACTTAGGTTATTTTAGTCACACTTTCTCTGGAAGTACGGTTTTAAAACAACCTTAGCTTCTCAAATGCAATACAGCTAAAGACAGTCTTATAGTTGATTTTATTTTATAAAATGAATGGAAATTGATTCATCTGAATCCAAATCTAAAAGTGATAATAAAAATTGATAATGAATTAGAGATTGAGTCAACTTAATATTAAAAAGCTGGAAAATTTACAATTTCAACCTAAGATGACTCGAGTTTTAATTGGAAAACTACAACACTAAGATAAAAGTTCAACATCAATTTCTTTTACAATTTTGACAAAAAAATTTACTCTCAGTTTGACAACCATTTTAAGCTTGGTAAGCTCCTTAGCTACCTACCCTATTCCCCACCATATAACGTCAGCATGTATATCTGTCCAAGGTCTGAAATATAGTCACAGATTGGAAAGATTGTAGATGAACCTGAGTAAAGAATGCATCATAGCCTAAAAGTAACTCAAATCCTCGAGTATTCAAGTCATTAAGCTCCAATAATTAAGTCCTCAATCAGAATATCGTAAACTTTAAATTTGCTTCAATGATACAGGAAATTGAATACATATACTTCCTAAGCCATCCTACAACGAAAAACTTATGAATGATACTCACCTGCTCACAGAGTGTTCCAAGTTTACGTACCTAATGTTAATCTTCCATTGGCTTGTATAACAACAACTGTTCCAACCTTCATATTCACACAATAAACAACATCAGCATAACAACAACATGACATCAAACACTTTAACACACTACCAAGACCATAAAAAATACAAACATTATCTCTAATGAAAAGCAATATTTCAGTTCTTCTAACGAGAAACAAAACTGTGTATAGCTAAAAGACGAAGAAGAATGATCTTATCAACAGATATGGATTCTAAAAAGGTTGCTTTTATTTTAGGTAATAGTAGACATAATACTCAAAAGATGTAAATAAAAACATAAATGTAAAGAGAGAAAAAAGACCTCGACATTGGAAAAACACCAAAAGATTTAAATCTCTTACATATTCAACCTCTCTATTCGGCTGGAAAAAAAAGAGAGAAACACAACACTAGTGGTTTCAGAGTTTAGATTGATAGTTGGAAACCACCTGAATACAGGCATAGATAACGGTACCCATTGCAGATGGATATTCTAGAAGATAACGTTAAAGAAAAAGAACGCTATTACCGGTAATATTAGACAATGAAAAAGGTATACAGAACCAACAAAATGGATTTTACTTGCTGACTCGATTATGTGAACTAGGTTAAATGAAACTCCATTGATATCTCCAAATTGTTGAAACACCATCAAACCAACACCAACCTGATTATGAAATTAAGTTTTTATCATTCACCGCACTACTTCATTACGGATGAATCGGATAAATGTGTTGCAATCCATGGAGGAAACCAAGCAAAATGAACTTGAAAAAGAAAATAGCAGACCACTATACTTCCACAAACTGTTGGATCTGCAACAATGGAAATACCACTAAACAAAAAAGATGTTAAGGTTAATGAAATCTTTGATTGATACACACAATGGACAGAAGCCACCTACTCAGCAAATTGTCCTTAACACAATAATCTGCGGGTACTTTTCAAGAATGAGAGATGCTATACACCAACAACGGAGATGTGTCCAGGATAAAGCTGCCGTTATGACTAGTATAAGCACAATACTAGTTAACCTCAAACGAACTCAACAACAATTTGATGGAAGGGAAATAAACAAGCAATGTGCGCAAAACAAAGCAAGAAGAGGGGAAAAGAAGACATGATAGTAGCTGCTTCTGGAGTGAATTGAGATGATGAAATCATTTTTTCGTTTATAGCCAAAAGAAGAGAATGGTGTTTAATGACAATCAATTGAAAATCATTTCCATGCATGAAGCACGAAAATAATTAAAAAACATTTAAAACGGTAAAAAATTTATTCTCTTTCATTCAACTTAAATCACGCCGGGTTAGACACCCCCCACATTTAAAACAAAATTTATTTTAGTCTTAAATACTTTTAATGAAATATATTTTGTTCAAAAAGGTAAGTCCGCAACCATACTCATTTCCGCAGCAGTAGCCAGAGTCACACCCGCAACCGCAACCACAACCACAGCCACAGTCATAGCCACACCCGTAAATCTGCAAGTCCACTAGCACGCAAGCCGCAAGCACGCAAGTCACAAAACGCAACCGCAACCGCAACCGCACCCGCACCCGAGCCCGAGCATGCGTGCTACGGTACGAAGCACCGCACATGTGTGAAAAATATGTTTGCTTCAACCGCAACCACAGCCACAACCACAGCCACAGCCGCAGGTACGCAAGAACACAAGCACGCAATCACGCAAGCCCACAAGAACGCAAACACACAATCACGCAAGCGCACCCGCACCAGTGCCCGAGCCCGAGCGTGTGTGCTTCGGTGCGAAACACCGCACATGTGTGAAAAGTATGTTTGTTCCAACTAGCCCATAGCCTTAGTCCTCCCCCAACCACAAAAGTGCTTAAACCCCTAAGGACCCTCCCTTAGAATCAACTTTCTAGGTAATAAGAAGAGGAATCATATTTAGTTTCTCCAATGCGGGACTAAAGGTTCATTTACAAAAGTGAAAAATGAGCTAGTGTTCCTTAATGACTTCTAGGTCCTAAGATCCATTCCCTCCAAGGCCAAAAAACATTTTAAGTTCATTTTTATTCAAAAATCCCCCACATGAATGAAAACCCGATGAAAATCAGAAATCAGAAAGCGAGAAATACCACTTAGGCAATAGGTGTCCATAAGGTCTTGAGCCTTTTCTTAGTGAGAAATTACCGGAACTACTTGATGGACAGTGAACGCGATGTCTTGAACTGCCATCGTTTGGTGTAGTTCATCAATAACTTTCACGCGTATATCTCTCTAGGTGATGTCAAGTTCGTGTCGTTGTGTCCATTTTTGCCCCGAACGTATCCCGTTTCTCAGAAACTATAAAACTCATTAAGACTTTATAAAAAGTCATCCTTCACATGCATTCACACTATCACATCTATATTATAGGGAAGGGACAGAGAATGAAATTCTCTGATAGTGTTTCCTTTGACCCACCACAAACTAGTTGTCTCATTCGAAACCTTGATCTTGGGATATCCAGTCAGCAAGGTTGAGTATCCTTCATGGAAAGTCTATTTAATGAGCTTAAGCCCCATGCCCTGATGTAATTTTATATAGTGGTAAAAAGAGGTTCGATTCTCGAACTTGTGAAGGTAACGATTTTAGAAAATATTATACTAAATCTAAACTAATAAAAATCAGGAAAATACACTAGAGATGATTTTTAGAAAATATGGAGAAAACTAGGAATCAAGATTTAGTTATTTCTAACAATTCATGTGATTAATCATGTAATTCTTTTTAACAATTTAATTCAAGTTTGCCAAAAATATGTTTCCTAAAAGAATAATTGTAAATCCTAAGCATGAGACATCAAGAGTAATTAACTAAGCATGACCCATCAAAAGAGAACACAACTATTTAATAAAAACCATTTTTTTCTAATTTAAATCCATGCAAATAATAATAAAAGAATTATAAATAATTGTTAGAAAATAATTAAATCACATAAAATTGAGAAAAATACCTTATCCATCATCCCAGTAAATAAACTTAGCCCATGGTGAAGAAAACTTGCTCAAAAGTTGATTTCATTGCTCAAAATATTTATTACAAGGTTAAAGAATAGTGCAACAGCTGAACAGATACGTATATAAGTGTCACAGAACAGGGTTCAGCTGTTACAGAGAGCTTTAAGCAACAGAAACGTTCAAAACTTAACGCAACAGGAGCAGAGCTGTAACAGTGGAACAGCAACAGTTATAAGTGTGGCTGAGTCGTCTTCTTCAGCGATGGTGGGTGAAGAACAGTGCCGGCGATGCACCAGCAGGTCACCGGCGGCGCCGGAACTTCACCGGATTTTCTCTGAATCGCTCTCTAGGGTTTTTGTACTTATTTCTGAGGCTTGTAAACTCTTTATATAGGCCCTGTGAATCTTCTAGGATGTTCTAATCCCATTATAACTCGGTGATTTGATGAGAAATCAATAGCAATCCAAAACAGGGATGTACTCCTATTCCCGTCCAAATTCATGTTCCTCTGACCCTTATCTTCGGCTTCTAGAGCTTCCAATCGATTTAACGAACCTTTAATTAGATTGGGTACCTATCAATTTGGCTGAAATCCCATCAAATTTGCGTTTTGATTTGAGTCAGAGGGGTTCCTGTTTGCCGATGAAGCTTTGACCCGGTCAACTGGGTTTGACTCGGTCAACTGGCTTTGACCGAGTTGACTGGGCTGAGTTGACCCGCTGAGTTGGTCCGATCCAGCCCATCCCGATCCAAGGGTGCCCCAATCCAAAGTGTGGGTGCCTTGATCCATTTTCCCGGGTGCTTTGAACACTTTTTGAGCCAATTTTTCCACAAATCTTTATTCTTCTAATGTACCTACAAAAGCATAAAAACACGTAATAGACACACAATCGAATACTAACTCACTAGAAATTAAGGTACAATTTAGACACTAAAATGTGTCTATCATGCCCCTCGATGCATTACTAATTATCTCCTTGGAAAAACCTTTCGTCAAAGGGTCCGCGATATTCTCCTTAGACCTCACAAAGTCAAAAGAAATAACGCCAGTTGAGATTAGGTTTTTTACAGACTTTTGACTTCTACGAATGTGTATAGACTTCCCATTATAGTTGTTGTTTTTAGCATTATCTATTACAACTTTACTATCACAATTTATAGATATATCTGGCACAGGCCTATGTCAAAGAGGAATGTCTTATAAAAAGCATCTTAGCCAAGCGACTTCCTCTCTTGCTTTATTTAATGCAATAAATTCCGATTCCACAGTGCATCCCAATGCTCCTGTCCCGGGTTACAGGTATACCTACTTAACCTACTCACAGCATAAGCAATGTCTGGTCTTGTATAATTCATCAAATACATCAGACTTCCTATAACACGTGAATATTCAAGTTTTGAAACTCCATTACCCTTATTCTTTTTAATTCTACAACAAGGATCATGCGGAGTACAAGCAGGTTTACAATCAAACTGGTTATATTTTCTAAGCACAGATTCAACATAATGAGATTGACTAAGACTATATCCATTAGAATTTCTTCTAATCTTTATCCCTAAGATCACAACAGCGGGGACTAAGTTTTTCATGTCAAAGTTCTCATTTAGCATGCTCTTTGTGGAATTAATTACATCCATGTTTGTACGAAGTATAAGCATATCATCAACATACAAGAATACAATCACACAGGCATCATTCACAAGTTTAGTATAAACACACTTGTCAGATTCATTGATTTTAAAACCACTATAAATCATTACATGATCAAAATTTTCATGCCACTATTTAGGTGTTTGTTTCAAACCATATAAAGATTTTTTCAGTTTACAAAATTTGTTTTCACAACCTTTCACTACAAAGCCCTAAGGTTGGGCCATATAAATTTCTTTATATAATTCACCATTTAGAAAATCTGTTTTTACATCCATTTGATATATCTCTAAGTTATGAATAGCAGCAACAACAATTAACATCCTAATGGAAGTAATTCTCGTAACAAGTGAATAAGTATCAAAGAAATGTACATCTTCTATCTGTTTTTAACCTTTAGCTACTAATCTAACTTTGGATTTTTCCATAATTCCATCTACCTTACGTTTCCTTTTGAAAATCCATTTACAACCTATGTGTTTACACCCTAGAGGTAAGTCTACAATCACCCAAGTATCATTTTTTATAATGGAATCCATTTCACTAATGGTGGATTCTTTCCACCAGGGAGCTTCAGAAGAAGTCATGGCTTCTCTATAAGTCTGTGGATCAGTCTCAGCTAAGCAAGTTATGAACTCTGGCCCAAAAGATTTTTCAGTTCTAAGTCTTTTACCTCTTCTAGGATCAAATTCAAATTCACCTTCCACTACAGGTAATGTCTGACTAGTAGAAGGGATATCTAGGGGATCAACACATATCATGCGAGATTCAGATTTCAAAGGAAAAACATTTTCAAAGAACACAGCATCCCTAGATTCCATAAATGTATTCAGACTAATTTCAGAAATTTTAGAATTTACAACCATAAATTTATATGCAGTAGTAAGTTCAGCATACCCTATGAACACACAATCAACAGTTTTGGATCCTATCTTGCTTCTCTTAGGTGGAGGAATGGAAACCTTATCCAAACACCCCGACACTTTAAAATATGCATAAGAAGGTTTTCTACCTTTCCATAACTCATATGGAGTTTTTTTTGATCCTTTAAAGGGTACTCTGTTCAAGATATACCAAACTGAGAGGACGGCGTCCCCCTACAAGTTTATAGGTAGTCCTGAACTAATTAACATGGCATTCATCATCTCCTTAAGGGTTCAGTTATTCCGTTCAGCCACACCATTAGATTGTGGTGAATAAGGAGGGGTTACTTCGTGTACAATGTCGTGTTTTATGCGATAATAGTCTATAGGAATTAGATACTCACCACCAATGTCAGACCTAACAGTTATAATTGTAGCACTCATTTGGTTTTCAACTTCTAGTTTATATATCTTAAAGGCTTCTAAGGTATCATCCTTACCTTTAAGTAAATATATGTGACAATACCTTGTACAATCATCTATCAACGGGACAAACCATTTCTTACCACCTCTAGTTTGAACTAATTTCATGTCAACTAGGTCTGAGTGAATTAATTCGAAGGGTTTAAAATTTCTCTGAATATTTTTCCTAAATGGTTTTTGAGCATATTTTGATTCTACACATATTTCACATTTATGTTCATTATCCAAACTGAATTTGGGTATGCAGCATATGCTTGCCAGTTTATTCATTGACTTATAGTTTACATGTCCAAGTCTACCATGCCAAACATTCAATGAAACACAAATATAAGAAGAAGAATTAATTTTATTCATTTCAACAGTGGTTACATTAAGTTTGTAGAGACACTCAGTCTTATAACCCTTTCCTACATAATCCTTACCCTTAGTGACAATAACTTTCCCAGATTCAAAAACTAGTTAAGAACCCTTGTCATCTAAAACACCACAAGGTACAAGATTTTTGCAGATTTCCGGGACATGAAGAACTTCATTCAATGTGAGAGTTTTGCCAGAAGTGAGCTTTAGCCCAACTTTGCCTTTTCCCGCAACTTGTGATACAAATGAGTTACCCATGTAGAGTTTCTCCCCTTCCCCTACCTTCTGATAGGAGGTGAACATATCTGTGTTTCCACAAACATGCTTGGTAGCACCAGAGTCTACCCTCCAGTCTCTCATATTGGTTACCAAATTGACTTCAGACACCGTGCCAGAAAACTCGTTCTTGTTGTTTTCAACCAAATTAGCATTGTTTTTCTTATTATTAAGGTCCTTACGTTTTCTACAATGCATTTTCATATGGTCAGGAATTCCGCAAACATAACACGAACCTTTAATATTAACAATGCCATATTTGGGTTTCAGAAAAGTACCTTTCTTGTGATGATCAGGCTTGCGGTTGCTGTGGTCGTTCTTTTCAGTATTAGAAGACTTGTGTTCAATTACATGAGCCTTGTTGGACATGTCCTTTGTGGAAGATACATTCTTGTCTTTCGAGCACAGTAATTCTTCAACTTGAATCTTCTTACCCAAATCAACCATACTGACATCACCAGTTTCATGTTTCAATCTTCGTTTGTATTTTTAATCACAGCAGACACTTGAAACGTTTCATCTATCACCATACCTTAAGAAATAATTTCATTAATAATGCGCTGAAGTTTCCGCTTAATATTTTGCTTCTAAAGCAGCTCATAAATCAATCGCAGAGAAGTTTTCTTTTGCATTATAGAAATCATATAGTGCATCTTCTAAACAGTTTGAAATATGATTTTCTGCGATATAGTTCTTTGTACCCCAACTTTCGAACTCTCTTTCATTTCCCGCATCATTCAAAGTCTCATCAAAGGATTTCAGAACTAATTCATCAAGCATATGGAAAGTCATAAATAATAAAATCTTGGATTGTCATCTTTTGAAATCTTTGCCACCGATTTTTTCTGGTCTGTCCACATCATTTTTACCCATTGCTATAGAAGAAATAGCTATTGTGTTAAGATTATTGGATCTGCAACAATGGAAATAGCACTAAACAGAAAAGATGTTAACGTTAATGAAATCTTTGATTAATACATACAATAGACAGAGCCACCTGCTCAGCAAATTGTCCTTAACACAATAGTCCGTGGGTACTCCTCAAGAATGAGAGATGTTATACCCCAACAACGGAGATGTGTCCAGGATAAAACTGCCCGTTATGACTAGTATAAACACAATACTAGTCACCCTCAAACGAACTTAACAACAATTTGATGGAAGGGAAATAAACAAGCAATGTGCGCAAAACAAAGGAAAAAGAGGGGAAAAGAAGATAGGATAGTAGCTGCTTCTGGAGTGAGTTGAGATGATGAAATCGTTTTTTCTTTTATAGCCAAAAGAAGAGAATGGTGTTTAATGACAATCAATTAAAATCATTTTCGTGCATGAAGCATGGAAATAATTAAAACAGATTTAAAATGGTAAATAATTTATTCTTTAATTAAACTTAAATCACGCCGGGTTCGCCCCCCCCCCCCCCCCCCAACACACACACACACATTTAAAACAAAATTTATTTTAGTCTTAACCATACTCATTCCCACAGCAGTATCCACAGTCACACCCGCACCCGAAACCGCAATCGCAATACGTAACCGATCCCAAGCCCTAGCATGCGAGCTTTGGTGCAAAGCACCGCACATGTGTGAAAAGTATGTTTGCTTCAACTAGCTCATAGCCTTAGTCCTCCCCCAACCACAAAAGTTCCTAAACCCTTAAGGTCCCTCCCTTACAAACAACTTTCTAGGTAACAAAGAGAGGAATCATCTTTAGTTTCTCCAATATGAGACTACAGTTTCAACCACAAAAGTGAAAAATAAGCTAGTGTTCCTTAGTGACTTCTAAGTCCTAAAATCCATTCCCACCAAGACCAAAAAACATTTTAAGTTCATTTTTCTCCAACACAAACTACTGTCAACATTGGCATTAAGAGAAAAATTCATTTAACCAGTTTGATTTACAAATTAACATAAGAATCAAAGAGTGAATTTGGCCAATGTGGATACTCATTTTTCATTAGAGAGGTTAGAGCTCACTTATCCCAAGTAATTCTCACCTACTTAACGACTAATGTTTATTACTAGATATTTATATATCATGAGAAATTGAGAATACTAGCAACAAAAAATGAGGATTATCACCATACAGCTTATCTTATAACATCCATCCATTAACTCCTCCATCTTTGAAGAGGCTTCATACTTAGCCCTCATCAACTCCTACAAAAAAAGAAAACGCCAGAGACACCCAAATGTTAGTAAATGAAAATACACCTTATACAGACCTCTATGACCAACTTCTGGAAGATTTAAGTGATCAACAGACCTCTGTGACCAGAAGTGCACGTTTCGTAACTTCAGTTTTGCGAATTCTGGTCTTCTGATACTAGAGCAAGCACTTCAAACCAAGGCACACGAACAACGTAAGAAGAAAAAGAAGGAGGAGATGCTAGAGCAAGCACTTCAAACCAAGGCGAAAATTAAAGACGAAAAGGTACTCTATTCTAAAAATTTTTGAGGTAGAGGGAATGGTCGTGGAAGCCGTGGAAATGGTCGTAGCAGTCGTGAAGGGTACTATAGGGAGAAGGAACAGTCGAGTCAACCAACTTGGCGTGGAAGAGAACGCGGTGGAGGAAGAAGTGGTCGATCGAACTTCAATTGCTACAAGTGTCACAATTATGGTCACTACGCGAAGGATTGCAACTCGGACAAATGTTACAATTGTGGTAAAGTGGGGCATTTTGCAAAAAATTGCCGAGCCGATAAAAAGGTGGAAGAAACAACTAACCTGGTCTTGGAAGATGAAAAGAATGAAGGCTTTCTCTTGATGGCTCAAAATGAAGACAACACAACAATGACACTCTGTGGTATCTCGACTCAGGGGCAAGCAACCATATGTGCGGTCACGAGTACTTATTCAAAAAGATGCAAAATATTGAAGATGGTCATGTGTCGTTTGGAGATGCATCAAAGGTGGAGGTCAAAGAACAAGGTACGGTATGTTACTTACAAAAGGATGGCTTGATAGGGTCGATCCAAGATGTTGATTACGTACCAGATCTCAAGGACAACATTTTTAGTTTGGGGCAACTCACGGACAAAGGTTACTCGATACTCTTAGAAGACCGGGTACTACACTTGAATGATAAGCAAGGGCGTCTGGTTGCTCAAGTCGAGATGGGAAGAAATCGGATGTACAAACTGAATTTGAGAAGCGTGCGAGAAAAATATTTACGAGTCAAAGTAGAAGATAAGGCGTCGATGTGGCATCTCCGTTTTGGACACTTATTTCATGGGGGTCTAAAAAGGTTAGCAAATAAGAACAGGGTACACGGGCTACCGGACATGGATTATGAGGGCAAGTTTTGTGAAGAATGTGTGCTTGGCAAACAAGCGAGAACCTCGTTTCAAAAGAAGGCATATTATCGAAGTACACATATTCTCGAATTGATTCATACCGACATATGTGGACCAATCACCCCCGAATCTTTCAGCGTTAAAAGGTACTTCATTTCGTTTATCGATGATTTCTCACGGAAAACTTGGGTTTATTCTCGACATGGTTCAATCAATGCTCAAAAGAAAGAAGATGCCAAAGGAATTCTGGGCAGAAGATGTGCAGTGTGCTATCTATGTACAAAATCGATGTCCAGATGTGGAGCTAGATAATCAAATACCACATTTGAAGCTATCTATGTAAAAAATCGATCTCAAAGTGTTCGGTAGTATGGCTTATGCACACGTACCGGATCAACGAAGAACGAAACTTGAAGACAAATGCAAAAGGTATATTTTTGTTGGGCGTATGATGAGAAGACAAAAGGGTACAAGCTACTCGACCCAATAAGCAAGAAGGTGATGGTGAGTTGTGATGTGCGAGTAAACGAAGCAAGTGAATGGGACTGGAACAATTCGAAAGAAGTTAACATCAAAGTTGGAGAATCATCCGTTGTTGCATCAACAAGCAAACAACAAGACTCTGAAACTACCGATGATGAAGATGAACCACGACAACCCAAAACGCGAATTTTGCGAGATTTATATGATTCAACAAATGAGGTACACCTTGTATGTCTTTTGGCAGATGCAGAAATATCAACTTTGAAGAGGCAGTGCGAGGCAAGAAGTGGCAAACTTCTATGAACGAGGAAATTAAGATGATTGACCGCAACAACACATGGGAGCTAGCAGAATTGCCGAAAGGAAGTCAGCCTATTTGTATGAAGTGGGAGTTCAAGAAAAAGATGAATGCTCAAGGCGAGATAGAACAGTACAAGGCGCGACTTGTTGCGAAAGGATACAAGCAAAATACAGGAATCGACTATTGATAGGTGCCTAAATCATACATTTTAAATAGTTTTTCCTGACCCTTATTTGCTATATTTGAGTGAATTACTATGTTTTAGTATTACTTTCGAAATTTAGTTGTCTTTTCAGGTTACAGTTCAGAAACCTGTTGAATGGAGCTGTATGAGAAGAATTACCGAGGAGCCAGTAAAACTCTGCTTAATTTAGGCCTTTCACTCTCCAAAGTGTAGGAAATTGAATTACAAAGCCAACGGCGAAAGAACGAGGTCATTCCGACTTCGTATGAGAAAGTTATGGGCAAAGCCACAATGGTGGAAAGTTAGCTTCTGTTGCTGCCGGGCTAAGTGTTGCTGTTGGACATATACGCTGCTAGAGTTGATGTTAATGGATGAGTGGAGGCCCAAGAGATATTTGGGGGAAGAACTCACGTAACAAGGGCTTGGGACAGGCTCACGTAATGGATGGCTGGACAAAGGCTTTGACGCAACTATTTTAGGAAAAAGGGAAAGGAGAGTTTGAGACAAACTAGGACTGGGCGCACTGATTTTCGGAGTTGGCTGAATTCACAAAACAAAAGCTACACGGACTGTTTTTCGGGATTGAGAGCATATATATACAAAAGTATCCAGGAGAAAAAGGGACAGATACATGGTGAAAATAAAGAGAAGATACACAGCAAGAAGAAAGAAGGCAACAGGCGTAACTTGGTGTTGCTGGCTACTTCGGCAGCTGCACTTCGGAGCAACAATTCTTCGCTATCTTTCCGGGTTTGATTGTATTTTGTTTATTTATTTCCATGGTTTTTGAGAAACCCATGATGAGCTAAACCCCTCTTATTGGTTAGGGATGTAATCTGAAGTTGGAAAACATGTTTATTGATTGAATGGCGCATGCTTATACGTTCATGTTATTTTTAATATCGTTCATGTTCTACCGAATATAGTGTTATATATGATTGATTGCTGATTTATTTGAGTTGCAAATCAGGTTAATAGGCATTGATATCTATAACTAAACTGGAGTTCTGAGAGTCGATTCTGTCGAGGGAATCCGGTTACAAGTAGTATAGCATATTTGTTAACGACGGGATGTTGCCATACGGATATGTGTAGAAGCTTGACCTAGGTTAAATCCGAGTGGTGCTTTACGCCGGGTTGCTTAGAATAACCTCAACTCACAAAGACCATTGCTATCATTGGGTTGAACTCGAGTGGAGTTACTCACTCAGGTTACCCGGTGCTAAGAATTCTAAAAGTGGCGCTTTGCGCTTTTTAATGATATTAGGAGTTGTGCCGGAGTAGACGAGATAACAGGCTACTTTAGGGTTATTGGTATTACTAATGCATGAATATTGAGTATGCTTTGATTGATAACATGTTGGAAAACGGACGATGAATTCTCTAACCAATGCTTCTTTCCATGATACACGTTTTTATTAATTTTGCTTTAGTTTAATTTAGTTTAAATCACAACACAACCCCCCTGTTTACTTGCGTAACTGAAAATAAATCACAATCATTGCCTCTCTGTGGGAACGAACTTGTTCTTATTTGCTATACTTAAATCTATTTTGGAAGAGTAAGAACTCGATTATTTTGGTTGATTACGACACGACCAACTATGACGAGGTATTTTCTCCTGTTGCAAGAATGGAGACAATCCGGTTACTCATTTCACAAGATGCTCAATTCAAATGGCCGATATTTCAAATGGATATCAAATCAGCATTCTTGAATGGTGTGCTCGAAGAAGATGTCTACATCGAACAACCACCCGGGTACATAAAAGTCGGAGAAGAGAAGAAGGTGCTAAAATTGAAGAAGGCGCTTTACGGGTTGAATCAAGCACCGCGGGCATGGAGTACATGTATCGATTCACATTTCAAGGAGAACGGGTTCAAGCAATTTTCCTATGAGCATGTTCTTTACGTAAAAAAATTTGGAGGTAACGTGTTATTTGTTGCTCTTTATGTTGATGATCTTATTTTTATGGGAAACAATAATGAGATGATAGAAGAGTTTAAAGGCATAATGACACGGGAATTCGAGATGACAGATTTGGGATTTATAAAGTTTTTTCTTGGTTTGGAGGTTAGACAAGTAGAGACAGGTATTTTTGTATCACAAGAGACTTATGCAAAAGAGATTTTGAAGAAGTACAAGATGGCAAATTACAATCCCGTTTCAACACCAATGGAACCAGGTGCAAAACTTTTGCAGTTCGATGGAGGAGAATGTGTCGATGCTAGTAAATATCGGAGTTTGATAGGAAGTCTTCGCTATCTCACATGCACAAGGACGGATCTTTCATTAAGTTTCGGCATTGTAAGTCGGTACATGGAGGAGCCGGTTTATTCACATTGGAAGGCGTTGAAGCGAATCCTACGGCACATCCAAGGAACGGTGTCACTCGGGTTGTTCTACTCAAAAGAAGAAGATTACAAGTTGGTTGGTTACTCCGACAGCGATTGGTGCGGAGATATAGACGATCGGAAAAGTACCGCGGGATATGTGTTCTTTATGGGAGATACTGCATTTCTTTGGCTTTCAAAGAAGCAACCGATCGTGACACTCTCAACTTGTGAAGCTGAATATGTTACAGCATCTTGGTGTGTATGTCATGCTATATGGCTTAGAAAATTGTTGAGCAAGATGGAGCTAAAGCAAAAAGGTGCAACCGTGATTCAAGTTGACAATAAATCAGCAATTGAGTTAGCAAAGAATCCAGTGAACCATGAAAGAAGCAAACACATCGATGTTCGTTTTCACTTTATCTGAGATCATAAGGAAGGAAGTGTGGAAAATTTGCATGTGACAAGTCAGGATCAAGTTGCGGATATCTTCACGAAACCGCTACCAAAAGTATTTTTCGACAAATTTAAGAAGATAATCGGCATGACTGATGGTAGAAGTATTTAAATTTACGGGGGAGTTTTGTGGAATAAACTTAAAAGGCATTCTTAATGGGTATTAAAATTGGAAGTTAATGGAGAAGATAAAAGGTCTTCAGTTTTTTTTTTTCAATTTGAGTTTAAACTCCGATGTTTAAAAGCTCTTTAATGGTTTTAAGTTTTCTTTTGTTTAGTGCCTATATAAAGACATCGTTGTGTTGTTTGAATACAATAACTCATAGAATAATAAAGTAAAATTGAATATTCTAGTGAATTAATTTGAGTTATCATGATCAGCCTAGAACCATGGATGCTGATGTATCTCAGGAGCGGTCATTCGCATCATGAGATTAACCACAAGCATCATCGGGACCAAATCCCTTGCTCCAGCTGATATATGACTTAGTAACCTATAAATTCCACCCTGAGGTACAGGATCAAGTGAAACAAAAGACTGATCTATGACTTTAACCTCTAGGCTCAAAAAGATTGTATATTGACTAACTAGATTACAGTACCATAGCGGACTCATAAAGCATAAGTTCATACACTAAATAAAAATTGGAACTAAAGAAACTAGTTTCATTTTTCAACAAATAAATACCTTGGCCAGATTGTTTATTGGTGGGACCAATATGGTGGTCAGCAACCGAATATCTATGGCATCAGAAAAAAAACTATATAAAAAAAAAATTATTAAAAAAGTAAAATAAATATATATAAATACGCTACAAAAAAAATGGGATTAAGCGACTACTCGTCTTAAATTGTTTAAAGCCCCTTTTGAGTCGCTATAATCGTTATAGCGACTAAGAGTGGCACTCGCTCCGTTGGTTGCACAAAGCCATGTACGTTAAAGCCTTCAACGACCATGCAATCGCTCTAGTAATAAACCAACTAACCTAAAGCGAGTACTTTTCTCATTGCTTAACATTTATACCAACTAACATGGATCAAGTAAAATCGTGATCGCTTAACATCTAGACCAACCAATATAATAAGTAAAATATCAATCGCTTCAGATATACCAATCATTCTAAAGCAAGTAAAATACTTAGTTGATAGATACATGGAGCAACTCGACCTGAATTTGCTTGGTTAAGGTTTTAAGCGATCAAATTGTCTTGCTCGCTAAAAGGGATTTCTGATTTTGATTGACCTGAAGTTTGTTGCTCAAGCTTTTGAGGTACAAAATTTTTTACTCTCTAGAAGCAACTTGTGACTTAGGAGCTAATAAACTACCTAGTTGGAAGATACATGGAACAACTTAACCTGATGTTACTTGGTTGAAATTTTAAGCGATCAAATGATTTTGCTTGCTACAAGCGATTTTTGGTTTTGATTGTCCTGAAATTGGTTGCTTAAACTTTTAAGGTATCAAAGTTTTTACTAAGTTGATCGTTTAAATTTTTACGCTTCCAAATTATTTTAGAATTCAGATTTTAATTGGCTTAAAGTTGGTTGCTTGAGTATTTAAGCTACTCAATTTTTTTGCTCGCTAAAAAATTACTTCACTATTCTGATTTACATAATCCCAAATCATAATTTAAATTAAAATTAATACCAAATAAATTATGAACCAAATTAAAAACAAAACTAAATTTTATTATATCACATAATTAAAATTATATCATTTCTTAAGAAAATTACACTCTTTAAGGAAAAGGAAAAAAATACAATCTAATATTTTCTTTAAAAAATATTTACAATCTCCATAATCTTAAAGCAAAACATAAAGAACACTACTTCAGAAACAGATATGGCCTTACTCAAGAAAGATATGTATCTAACATAGAGCTAAGTTTTTTCCTAAGCCTGATACAAAGCCAGCTTGGACAGCTTACATCGTGAACGGATGTTCTCAATAACATCATTTGTTTTTCTGAAACAGTCCTCACATGTCGATAAATAAAAAGAAGAGGAATTCAACATAAGAATTAAGTCAAGAAGAATTGCCGGATTGCATTTTTCACCTGTCCAACTTGCATACTTTGAAGCTTGAAAATTGTTGCAATATAAAGAAGCTTCTTGGAAACATAAAAAACATGATCAACTTAAGATATCTCTTCTTAAACAACATAGGAAACTAGAGTTTAAGTGCTCATAGAAGTATCCGAAACGGAACTTTCCAAGAAAGTCTATCAGTAACCATATAAGCACCTAAAATTGCAGTTACTCCTAGAGTACTTTAAAATCACAAAGAAACAAAATAGAGTGAAATGATGTTCACACCAACCAAATTAAACAATTATTGAAAAGTGACAACCATGATTAATGTAATAGGTAAGATTTAATTACAAATCACTAAAAAATATACTCAATTATGACAATCCAAAAAATTTCCTTATGTTTCTTGAAAACTAAGACAAGGTTAAAAGATATCAATTTGTTATCTAAGTAGACCAAAAGATATTTGGAATACACCAGCAAAGAAGGTTGCAGTGCAAGCCAATTTGAGATATAGAATTGGCTTTGTAGTTGGTGAGACTACTTCTCTAAGCATAGAACTCATTACCAGTGATGCTATTGATACTGGACCAACTCCTAAATATCTTGAACTCCCAAGAATTGCATACAACAATGGTGGTACAAAACTTGAATCTTTCATGTCATATCCAAACAAAAAAAAAAAAAAATCAATAAAATTCCAAAACCCCAAAAAGAAAATTGTAAGGTCAAAATGACCAGTAACAAATATTTCCAAAGGATGTTGTCCCTTCTTACTTAGTGGTCTTTCTTCACTCTGAAGTACCTTAAGTTCAAACAAACATCAATTTAAAGTATGAATCAAGTTTTCAAGGATTAAGGGATAATGAAAAACATACTGGTTTACGAAAGTGAAGTGGCACAATTTCTTTAGAACCAGAGAACTTAGCAGGAATAATTTATGGATAATAATAATCCATAGTAAAGGGTACTGGATTATCATCTCCTGTTGGGATAGGCATGAAACAATTGCATGTATTAAGATTAGCAACTAAATCATCAATCTCTATATGTTTCTACCAACAAATCATACCATCCGAAACAGATTTCTACCCAAACCGACGAAATCATTATTACCCAAATGTAGGGTTTCCAAATAATATAAATTCAAGCCTGATTATCATGAGCATCGATAATCAAGTAAACTTATTCGTTTTAACCAAAATCCTACGATAAGGAACAATATATATATAGATAGATATGGTTGCAAAATTATATCCCAATATACATATGAATTTGTGTTTAGTCGAATACTTTCTTACCAACAAAGGATGAGTTAATGGAAATCATTGATTTAAGATCCAGACGAAGGAGAAGAAGGAGATTGAAATACAACGGCTAGAATTTGATTTCCAACAGACTTCAGACTTCAAAAAACTAGATTTGTTCCTCTCCCTCTTTTTTCTCTATTTCTTTAGCCCAAAATTACTTTCTATCTGATTACAATTTCCACATGAAGAAGAAGAGAAGATGGAGTAGTCTGTTGTTTCTGAAACCAAAATTTAGAAGTAGAAAAAATTAAATAAATTTTTTTCCAACAACAACAGAGAGAGAGCTTACCGAAAATAAAATTTAGAAGTAGAAAACAATACACAACAAAAGAGAGAGAGCGTACCGAGTGAGCAATCGTCGTGATGGTGTTGAATGATCCTAATTCGGTGGTGATGGTGCAGTCGAATATGGAACCCTAGTTTCTCCACCGGCGGCTCAAATTGGAAGAGAGACAAAGAGAGAGAAAAGCAAAGGGCGAAAATCAAAGACAAACTTTTGTATAGAGTTTTGAAAAAAAAAGATTAACGATGGATAAGCCACCTCATACGGATCATGGAAAGATTTTAATGGTCCAGATTAGCTGTTGGATGCTCATACGGATTGTGTGTTAGTTACCATTTTGTGTTAGTTACCGTTGTGTGTTAGTTACCATTGTGTGTGCTAGTTACCATTGTGTGTGTTAGTTTGACGAGTTAGGGCAAGAGGTTACTAAGGATAATAAGGTATACATGAATCCTGAATCCTGAACCCTAAACCCTGAACCCTCAATCCGTCATGTTCGTCTTGTACATCTTATTATCCTTAGTGTTTAACGACTCTTAAGTGTTCAAGGTTCAGGTTTATAGTAGCATGAACCCTGAACCCCGAACCCTAAATCCGTCATATTCGTCTTGTACACCTTATTATCCTTAGTGTTTAACGACTCTTAAGTGTACAGGGTTCAGGTTTTGGGTACCCTGAACCCTGAACCCTCAACCCGTCATTTTTGTCTTGTACACCTCATATATTTTTTGTTATTATGTAAAGCTTAACTTTATACAAGAAATTAAGCTACATCTCAACAAATTTTAATTGAACATCTGTTGGGTTTCAACCCAATTCACCAAATCATAACTTATAAGCCAATAACAAACTAAGAACCCTAATTACAAAAAAAAAACAATTTTTTTTGATGAATCCTAATTTCCAAAATTCGTTACATTACGATAGAAATATCCGTTTACGACGTTATGATAGTAATATGCATATTACCAGACTATTCCGATCAATCAAAAAATCGACCAAAATATGTATATTATCCTACTATTTCGACTATAATATGCATATTACTCGATTATTCCGAACATTGATAACTTAAAAAAAATATTTTTTTTAAAAAATATGCATGTCGGGTCATATTATTATTATCCGACTATTCCGACTAATCAAAAATTGGATTAATTTCGTTTGTAATTCATTAATATTATAATCCAATACGGATCAGAAAAATATTATACTAGTCAATTTTATAAATACCAATAGCAATCGTTGTAATAACTATCTAGTTCGGTTCAATAACAAGAAAATTTAAAATGTAGATTTATATTTCACTAAACTTCAAAAATAAATTTTCTTTTTTTGTTAAACCATAAGATAAGAAATGTCTCAAATTCTTTGGAAGTGATTGAGAATTTCCTCCCAATTCAATACAATTCAAAAGGACTGAAATTTCAATTTCTCCATTTTCTTTTAATCTTGCTATAATTCAACTTTGATTTACCCAAACCTAAACATGTTAATACATAAATGATAAAACTAAATAAGGTTCTAAGTAATTTGAGTGAAATTAGTTCATTTTTTCTTCTCTCTCTTTCTATCACTTTTTCGGTTCTGCTCTCTAATCCTCCTCCCCAAAGAAAACCCTAAACAACAAATCAACTTTTTCCAAACAAGAAGAACTAATCAAAGCTAGATCAGTTGATTTACTTCTCATACTGATTTTTTATGGAAACGACTTGAATACACTCAATTTTGATCAATCTTACTCAAATTATATCAATTTTCATCAATTTAACTTGATTTCACTTTGATTTATTGAATTTTATTCAATCTCAATCAAACTTATTTATTTTGTTATCGATCTAACAAATTTAACGATATGAAACTATGATTTAATCAATCTCACTAAAATTCACTCAAGATCGAGCAGGAAGAGAGACGAGAGAGTTTAGATTTTTATTTGCGCTTCTACTCGCGTAAGAGATCGAGCAGAAGATCGAGCAGAAGAAAGTGGTTTTGAGTTGAGAGATCGAGCAGAAGAAAGTGGGATGTTAGAGAGACCTTGCGCCGCTGCAGAGAGGCGGAAGAGATCTTGAGAAGAGATACGAGAGAAAGTGAAGTGAGTGAGTGAAAACATTTTAGGGTTTTGATTAAGAGATCGTGCGGTAGATCTTGGTTTAAGGTTAATTTCTCATTTTATCTACCATTTTAACCGAATGTTTAACGTGCTTAGTCAATTTCACCCGTGATATATTAATTTTATCTAATATCGCTCGATCTCACTCAACTTATGTGAATTCCATGACAATTTCACCCAATGTCGGTCGACCTTACTCAATTTTTATAGGATTCAATCGATTTATCAAGTTTAACTCAAATCGAATTTCCACCGATTTCATTTAATTTCGCTTGTTGTCGGTCAATTATACCTAATAGTTGAAAGCCAAAGTCAATTTCCCCAATTTCACTCGAATTAGTTCAATTTTGGTGTATTTTCTTAACCCTACATTTAAATTGAACATAAATTCTACTGATTTCGTTACAATTCAACTTTGATTTGCCCAATTTGGGTTCTTCGTGAGCCCCTCAAAGCAATAGAGACGATTTACCCAAAATCTAAACATGTTAATACACAAATGATAAAACTAAATGAGATCGAAACAATTTGAGTGAAATTGAATAATATTGAAAAAAAAGATCAAAATCGATTTCACATAATATCCCTTGATGTTGATGCCATAATATTGGGTATCCAATTAGATCAAACGAATTAAGAAGACATATAATATTTTTTTGGTATCGAATTATGTAAATATTTATATATATCCTTGACACGTCTCTGACACGCTTTTTTCATCAATTTTACACAATATCCATCGACATTACTCGATTTTACTAGTTACCGTCGATTTTAATAGATTTCCGCTAATTTCACAAAATATATCTCGTCATAGAAACAAAATCAGTAACTATTCATGAATCATTCTCGTTATCCATCAAATTCAACCAATATCCTTGACATGGTACAATTTTATCGTTGTTGATAGATCTTTTCGTATTCATCGATACACCATGATATCCATCAACCTCATTCAATTTCATCCAATATCTACTAACCACGCTCAATTTGACCAATTTATTCACTGAATCACTTAGTTAAACCCAAACCAACAAGTACGATCCGTATGATACATGCCCGCCCAATAGAAAAAGATAGTTTTTAATCACACGGTTATATTTATAAAACACAAAAAGTAAACGGATAACTACCTTATCCAACGGTGGAAGAATTTCCGCCATAATTTTCGAGTGGCGCCCAAACATTTTGGGGCAAACAGCTTAGCGGCAATCATCGCGCCCTAGTTTATGTGTTTCCTCCCAAAAATTGAATCCTAAACCCTCGCCTACTCTCTCGTTTTAGAAATCAACTCTCTATTAACCTAGATCCCACATAATAAATATCGCAGCTTCTATCTTCTCTCAGTTTTGATTCACGTGAAAATCTATCTTCTGGGTGTTTAATCAACACTGGACCAAACCCATCTCTGAATCTTATCAATACCGTGGACAAGTTGTTATGGAGGCTATTCGAAACTCATTATCAAACTGTCTTTCTGAAACAAACCCACATAAAACTGTATTTTTCTCATAAATCAAAGATAAAGGGAAAGGTAATTCATTTCAAGTAAGTTTCTTTTATTTCTCAGAAAAATAAGATATGAGTACCCCTTTCTTCATAGTTTTTTACTTTGAATTTTAATTCTGAGTGAATCGTAGCTGCAGTATGTTTCAATTAGGGATTTTCAATTTCTCTCTGGTTTGTAAAGTGGGTTTCCAGTATGTTTCAATTAGGGCTTTTTTGATTTCGATATAGATTTTAATTTAACAGGGGAAATTTAAGTTTTTTGAAATTCTAAATTGGGGAAGTCTCGGGATTTTATTGTAATGGGTTCTCTTTGATTTGGTAGTTAACTTCTGGGTGTCTATTTATTTTTATTTTTTTTGAAATTCAATGTTATGGTTCTGGTAGTTTGGATTTGGAGGTTTTCTTTGTGAATTTATGTTTTCTTTTGAAAATCAATGTTATGGTTCTGGTACTGGTAATTCACTATTCTGTATGAATTATACAATATTTTTGTTTCGGTGTTGTATTACATTCGTGAGGCATGTCAGGGTAAGTGTAAATTGGAATGTAGCATTAGTGGCAGATGGCATGCATCTTCTGGGTAGAAACCTCAACCACAAAAGCCTTCGCCCTGGAATTCTTCCCTGCATCCATGCTGATTAAATTTCCATATCTTTTTTTTACAGATCGTCTTTCATTAATTTTGGCAAAGGAACGTTCTCACCCTCAAACTTTGTCGGATGCATGAAAAAAGGGTCCTGTTTGCACTGACCTAAAGCTTAAATGGTTAGCCACTTGTATATGTTTCTTTGAAATTTGAAAAATGATTTATTGTTTTTCTACTTTAATGTGTTTCTAGTGATTGGCAGTAGTTTTCACTAGCTTGCACATTTGATAGAAGGAAAGAAATCCGCTAACAAGAACAAGAACGCACTCACTTGCAATTATAGAAACCTCACACACCTGGTCTATCTTTTGAGTTCAAATTTTGAAGATTCATTATATTCAGGTAGGAACCACAGGGCCCAATAGTTTAACTGAACTACAACTAATAATCTTTGTTGGCTTACTGGTTTTTCTTCCTTATGAGATTCCCAAATAAGAAACACCACCATTTTTAGAGTACTATCCTAGGGGGGTTTTCTGTTAAGATACGTAATTGGTTTGTCCAGTTGGTGTCGACTGTCTCAAGTCCTAACAAAACAATATGTTTGGAATTACAGTTTATGAATGTTTAGTAATGAAGATGTTACGATTGGCGCATGGATGCTAGCAATGAATGTTAACCATGAAAATAATCATTTTCTATGTGAACCTGACTGCACTCCATCATCCATTCTTGTGTGGGATATTCCCAAATGTTCAGGTCAGTTTGTTTTTCCTTACTTTTGTTTTCCTTCATAATCATTTGAAAAATTTCGTTGCTACAAATCCATATATGATATTCCATATGTTAAAGAAGATCCAGCATAAATGGTGCAGGTAATGTTTGTTCTTTAGTTCATTATTATTTCTCAGTTTCTTTTGGAACTTTGTTGACAATTATTTTCCATGTAGGTATTAAGAAAGATCTGTTAGTTCATAATCTTGGCGAAACACGATACAATGCAGTCAAGCCTCCTTAACTCCACTTTGGAAGATAAGAATCTCTGTGAGACCAGAATTTTAGGTATGTTGTTTTCTTTTCTTTTCTTTTCTTTTCTTTTCAGGGTTCCTTCCTTAACATTTAGCACCATTAATGTTTTGATCTAATACTCTTCGTTTATTTTTGTAAGGTTTTGAAAATGCCCTTTTAATATATTGCAGTTCCAATTTCCCTTTCAGGGAACCATTATATAACACTTAACAAAAGTAGAGACTAATTGCAAGTATGGGTTTTTGCTTAGTTTAGAAGTTGGTGTCGGTGTTATACTTTTTCTGCAGTTTATGTTTATAGGTTAGCAGTTGTAGTTGGGCATACAAAAAACGAAAAAAACAGTTGTTTCCTTAGGTTCTTCAATGATCAACAGTCTGTAATCCTGTACCTATAAGATTTTCTCTTAACTTGGTAGACTAAAACTTTAAAGTTCAAAGTACTGTATTCCTACAATTGCAAGATGTTCAATGAATTCCAGTTTATTATTTACAGCCATGTGTTCAAACTTATTCAATTGGTGTAAATGTTATCACTATGCATTGCTCCCAGCTTTACATTGGTTTCAATTACTGTACGCTAATATTACATGGCATGCGACCAACAAGGATAGGACATTGTTTGCAGGTTTAAGAACTAGAATAGATGTTGGTGTATTAGTGGTGAAAGTGGAGAACCACATTACTTCTTTAATGTTGCTGATGTTCACCTGTAAGGTCATCATCCTTAAAAAAAGAATCTTATTTAAATTGGGCTATGTTTATACTCAAAGATATTCTTCATTGCAGGGCATGTTCTAAGTGTTGCATGGAGTTCTGATGCTAAGTCAATATTTTCAGGGAGTAGTGATGGGTATGTTATCTTATTAGTCACGTTATATTTGGCTTCTGTTATTTGTTACTTGTGATAATTGAGAAATTTTGTTTGTTTTTTTTATTTGTGTTCGTCGAATTATCGCTTATATATATGACTTATCACTAAGGTGATTCTTTCTTATAGTTTTCCGACCTTTGCAGTTTCATAAGATGCTGGGATGCCCAGTCTGCTTATGAGTTCTATATGATATGGCAGTAGCTTCAGTGACCAACTGGAGCTTATTGATCTGCAGAGTAATTCTATTTATTTTCTATAATGGTTTCATAGGGCTTGGTGCATCGATTTGTCATTTCAGAGATATGGCCCTCGATGTACATCACGTGAGCATTGAATAAATTCACTATACTGCATTTCTGTGTCTATTAATGAATCACCCATATGTCAACTTTAAGGAAATTTTGTATCTTGGAATTAAGTATAAGGTCTCAAAGCCGAAATCAGTTTTTTCATCATTTTGAGTAAATAGAGTTTGTGATTAATCGTTAAGGAGATTTGCATACTGAGACATGAAACTTCCATTTTCTTCATTTTGCATCCCAAGATTTGAATCTTTTGGAAAACATATTAGGCTTGAAATGATTTAGTGTTGAGTAGTGAAATCTCTATGTAATTATATCTTGTATAGTGCAATTTCTGAAGTGTAATCTATGCAGAGTTTGGAACAAAGTGGGAAGTATGTTCTTGTATCTGTGGAGCATACTGGGTTTGTTGCGATTCCTCAATCATTTACGTCTATCTGTTTGTATTTGCTTAATTGTTTACTAATTTTTTCCTTTTTCTTAATTGTCACAGCTAAAATCCCCAAACAACTTCACAGACTGATAATTCAACAGGAGGTATCTCCTGATGTCCTGCTTGGTGACTCTGATTGTCCAACTTCACAGTCTGATAGTGAACTCGAGAAATCTCAGGAGATCGTTTGCGGTGACTTTGACCATTCCAGTTCAAGAGATAAATTGGAGACTACAAAAGTAGTTGCGGACGAGGAGAAAATGCATATACCCAGCAGCACAGAGTTTTCTTGTCGTCTTGTTTTCCCGAAATAGGGCATTTCTTTACTTTCAGATGCATTTAAGCTTGGACCTGTAACATAACATTTAATTATAAACTACCTCAATGTATATATATCTTTAAAATCTAACATTGGAATATAGAAGTAAAAACATAACATTTCTTGAACTATTTATGATAATCTCTTTTTTGAATAATGTTTAGTACAAAAATCCATGTGCAAACTGTTGTAATTCTTGAAAAATGTTGAACAAATAGCTTTTTGGATGTTGGAATGGTTAATTTCTAAGAGAAGGCAAGGATCTGACAAAATTTGGTTTTAATATTGAAATTGTTGAACTAAGTGTTAAAAGTTTCAAATTTTGACTAGAATGATATGGGTTGTGAGATTTGTAAAAATATTTGGTTATAATTATAGTTAATTTAATCGACCCATGTTAAAAAAAATTAATTTGTGCATTCAAACATTTGCTCATAGTGAATGAAAACAATGATTTGAACAATTTTTCATGTTTCTATTAAACAAATCCTAATAAGATTGTTAGATTAATACTAATTAAGTTCTCAAATGTACTTTAAAAACTGATTTCTTTTGAAATGATGGTAGCGGCTTAAACTTGGTTGCTGGGAGAGATTTTACCAAGTAATTCATTTTTTAACATGTGGTGGTGGCTTAAACTTAGTTGCTGAGAGAGGTTTGAGCAACCAATTCATTTTCTGTTGCTACGAGTTTGTGCCTCAAAGTGAATAGCTACATGATCACTTTTTTAGATGCTACAAGTTACTTGCAAAACGGATCTAGCAATTAAACATATTTGGTTGTGGCTCAAACTTAG
>JAJJMC010012645.1:79105-159911 GCA_023531435.1 Papaver californicum
ACAATCAAATTTATAGGGAATGTGACCAATTGCTTGAACCAAATATGACAAATTAACTTTGTGTAGTTTAGGTTTTTGATTCTTAGGAATCTGATTCTGTTTGGAATAATAGATTTCCATTGCACTAGTCTAATAATACAATGAAATCGGATTCTTAATTAAAATAAAAAATAATTAAATTACCTTAACCAAACGTTAATTTTTTGAATTTGAATTTAATTAATTAAAATATTCTAGGAATTGGATTATCATAATTAAATTATTAGAATTCAAATTCTTCCAACGAGATGTATATTTAGACACCCCTTGTCAACTTTCAATAGATGAGACTAAAAATTCATAACCCCATTTTATCTCCCCAACCCCCAGTTAAATGAGGCTCTTTCGTCTCTCGGATCTTTATGTTCTCAGATCCTCTTTCAATCGTCGAATCAATTACAACAGCAAAAAAAACGAACAAAACAATTAGAATATACTAAGTAATTTGTTTTTTTCTTTTATGCTTTAAACAAAACTGATTTTGGGTTTTGCTTGATTTGAATGGATGTATGTTTGAATCCAGTGTGTGCTATTAATTGGTTTCAATCAGTATATTAGGGATATAGAGAAGATGATTTTCAAGTTTCTGTGTGAGTTCAATGGCCGATATTTCTTACTTTATAATGGATTGGCTCCTCTATACATTGATCGGCTCCAATCGAGAATTATGGTGCATGATGTTGAATGAATTGAAATCAGAAAATTGAAATCCTGGTTGTTTTCCACATTGTCTGTTGGGATTTCTCTATTGCCCAGGTGCATGGAATTGAACGTAATCAAACACCCTTACTTTTTGCAAACCCCCTTAGAGTGTGTGGTATCAATCTATGTATTTATAGAAGATTGAAAATATAATAATCCAATTTGAGTTTTGGGATAGGTACAAAAGTTAATCAATTGCAAGAAAACACAAAGAAAAGTTAATTAATGAAATTAAGTTAATTATTTGAAGTTTTCATGCATAGCTAATCAGTTGTTTTGTTTATTTAATTAAATCAATCAAGTGGCTAATAATCGAATTAAGTCAATGTAATAATGCAAACTACCCAGTTGGTATACAGTCTAGTCTGGATAAAATAACAATGCTAATGGGCTGGCGATGAGCCATATCCATCTTAATCACGTTATGTGTTATTTTTAATTCATATATGGATCAAAGACATCACTTAATATCTTTAATTCGGTTTTTGAACTGTTCCAGGGATGAACATTTCTTGAAGTTCCTAAAAAATCTAAGAAAATTAAATTCCAAGGAAAAGGGTTAGAATTAAAAAGAAAAGAGCCGTACACGACAGGAGAGGGAACATTCCCAATTACATAAGAAGAACGTTCTCCCAATTATGCAAAAGGTGTTAACAAAACTTTTAACAAAAATCTAATAATCCAAGTTGAATATATAAAGTAGAGTTAACTAATATGGATCAGGGAATCTAATTGCATCCATAAAATACGGCACCAACTTGTACATGGGGGAGAACACCATTAATCAAGTGGCTAATAATAACTAATCAATGTGTAATGCTATCACGAAAACTACCGTTGGACATACAGCACTTCCTAATCTAAATAAAATTAACAAAAATAGCCGAGTGATGAGGTGTTGGTCGATCTTAATCACGTCTTCTTAAGTGTTTAGGTTAGTATGAAATTACAAATTTGCTGAATTATTGGTCATGTATTTTAAGATCTTGAGAAGAAACAGACGAATTATGTTTTGTCAATTTAGAGTTGAAATCAGACCAGAACACCAGATTTAAGTGAGGGTTTTTGAGTCTATTCATGTGGCAAAATTGAGCATGGAAGACTGACTACAAACCAAAGTGAAGTTCCCCCAAATTCAATGTTGTCTTCCACTTTATAAAGGAAACGTGAGTTGACGAAGGAATATTCAGCAGATATATGGTAACTGTATATAGCATATCTAGTCTACGTTGAAGAAAGAATATCTTGTCATTGACTCTCATATCCTTAGTCATCTATATATAGCATAACTATGTATATATTGTTTCCTATCTTATGATGTAATATCTTATATATATATACTAATATACACATATCAATAAAGGTGTGGGAAATTTTTTGGGTAAAAGCTTAACCGTGTTTTAGCTTCTATATGGTATCAGAGCCTTCAAATCTCCAACGAGAAACAATGTCTTCCACTACTTCCAGTAGACACCAAACTTCACTATCAATACCCAACCTCCCTCCACATCTGATAAGCATCTTATTGCTCTCAATATCACTACCCAAATCAATGAAAAATTAACCCCCACTACTTTTCACCAGTGGCGTGCTCAATTTGAAGAACTTCTCATTGGATATGATCTTCTCAACTATGTTGAAGGAACCTTCCCATGTCCAACTTCAGATGGATCCCCTACAGATGAGCTTCATAAGACTCATTGGATCAGATAGGATAAACTTATCCTCAGTGCGATTCTGGCATCTACTTCAGCCTCCATAACACCCATGATATCCACAACAAAAACCTCCCATGCATCCTGGAAAAAGCTTAATCACCTTTATGCTAGCAGGTCTAGGACTAGAGCAATATAGTTAAAGGAAGACCTTACACTAATTCAGCGTGCAAACAGAAGTATCACAGAATAGCTTCAGGCTGTGAAAAATCTTGTAGATGAACTCGCCGTTATAGATCACACTATTTCGGATGATGACCTAACACTGTATGTGTTAAAAGGTCTAGGTCCAGAATTTCGAGAGACCGCGGCGCCAATTTTTACCAGAGAAACATCCCTGACGTTTGAAGAACTGCATAACTTACTGGTTGGTCATGAAGCCTATCTAAGGCGCCTTGAAATTTCAATACAAAGTGTGGTTATGTGCTAACTACACACGCACAATACCAGCAACATAGGAAAGCCGGTATCAGATACCTTACAGACAGAACGATCAACCCAGAGAGTATTCCAACAACAACTCAGATAGGTAGGCCAGCTTCATCCACCAATCGTTACCAATCAAAGTGCCAACTATGCGACCAGATGGGTCACACATCCAAAGCATGCTCACAATTCCAGTCACAACAAGCGTCTATGAACTGTGCTACCAGAGCCGCAGCCAAAGACAAAAACTGGCTTATTGATTCGGCAGCCTCTCACAACATCACTGGTGATCTATCAAATTTATCCATACATTCAGAGTATGATGGAACTGATGAAGTAATTCTTGGTGATGGCTCAGTTTGACTGTCTCACACGTTGGTTCATTAGCTTTAACAACGCCACATCGAACCTTTACACTGTGAGACACCCTTTATGTTTCCAATCTCCGTAAAAATTTAATATTTGTGCATCATCTAACCAAACAAAATGATGTTTTTGTGTAATTTCATTCGTTCCATTTTTTGTGAAGGACAAGATCACGGGGCGATTTTACTAAAAGGAGCATGTAGCAATGGCATCTAGACTTTCCCGGAATCACTGACGATGGCACCAAAGGCTGCTAATATGCATGAAAGGACCTCGGTTGAAGGATGGCACAAGCGATTGGGACATCCATCTCTTAAAATTGTCCACAATCGCATTAAGAATTTTCTCTTCCTATCTTCGCTCATAAATATTTATCTTTAATTTTTCATTCATGTTCTATTAATAAAGCACATCAACAACCTTTTCGTATCACAAGTCTTTTAAGTCGTGAACCACTTGAACTTGTTTATACAGATGTTTGGGGACCCTCAAGTTATACAGGGATTGATGGTTCACGTTACTATCTTATTTTTATGTATCATTATACGAAATATATATGGTTCTATCCTATGGCTACAAAGTATGGTGTCTGTACAATCTTTCTGCAATTCAAAAAAGTTGTTGAAAACCTCTTTTAGAAACCCATAAAAACCCTATATTCGGACAACAGAGGTGAGTTTATTGCTTTAAAATCTTTCTTCTTGCTTCATGGAATTACTCATCTCACTACTGTTCCTCACATTCCATAAAAAAATGGTACTTCTGAGCGTCGACATCGTCATCTGATCGAAACAGGTCCCACCCTTCTTTATGATGTCAATCTAGATTACTTTTTGTGGCCATATGCTTTCCAAACAGCTTCATATCTCATAAACTGTCAACCCACACCTATTCTCAAGAACAAATTTCCGTTTGAAGCTCTATTTGGTCAATCTCCAAACTACCTAAAGTTGAAAAAATTTTGTTTTATTTGTTATCCCCTAACAAAAGCATACAACTCAAACAAAATGCAACCAAAATCCAAAACATGTATCTTCCTTGGCTATTCACCAACTCAAAATGGGTACAAATGTTTTGAACCCCAAACAAAGAAAATCTTAATCTCTCGTCATGTACTATTCGACGAACACCCACAACACTTCATTCACGGTCCATCTTCTCCCAACATTCATCAGTTCTTCCCAACTGTTTTCGGTCCTCTATCAGCTGCATTATCAGCCACAGGTGCACGTCAGGTTTCAGGGAGTTGTTCTTATTACTGCTGCATCTCCTCCAGGTAACTCCGCTACCCTTGCTTTTTTACTTCCTGTTACATACCCTACTGTAGACAGTAGACAGCAACCTTGTCCAGCAGAAAACTGTCCTTCCAACTCTCTAGCGTCACCAAAACTGCCGACAGCCGGTGTCTCCTCTCCCAAAACGACGAAGCCTGTAGCCCTGGGATCTCCATGGATAGCTCCAGCTGAAGCCAGCAGCACACGTGAGTTTGAATCCTCCTCGGAACCACCAGCAGCAGATATATCTCCGTATACAACAACGTCGTCTGTAGCTCAAAAGCTCCCTCAACAATCCCAAGTGAAACATGCTCATAACATGACCACACAGTCCATGAACCAAATATTCAAACCGAAAGAGGTACACACAACTTCGAAGCATCCTCTTCCGCACATCATTGAACCCATCAGTGTTAGCCAATCATTGGCTCATTCTCAATTGCGTGAGGCCATGTCTGCAGAGGTGACTACCTTAATGAATTATGATACATGGGATCTCGTCTTACCAGCCGAGTCTTTGAATATCATAATGAAAGGAATGGAATATCAGCTGGATATACAGTATGATTTGAGAACCTTAAAGTTTGCAAATTACAACACTTTTCGGCAGATAGACTCGAAATGTTGGTTGGAAATGAAGGCCTTAATGGAAATTTAGGTTCAAACTTATTTCCTTTATCTTGTATTTAAAAGTTGAAGGTTCTTATTCTTTTTATGTTGTATTTAGTTTTTTAAGTTTCTTAAAACAATTTATTGAATCGAAGGATAGTTGTGATGTTTTAGATGACAGACCTACGATAAATCAATTTTGAAGTAATAAATAGATATAATTTGAAAAAAAATAATATTCCTTCCGTCCCAGTTTAGTTGCTTAATTTTGAAGGGAGAAATATATAATTTTTTTCTATCTATACCCTTAATAAAAATATATTTATAATTCCAAGATAAAGTATAAGGGTGGTGTTGAAAAGTATATGGATAAATATAAATTTAATCAAGTATTATGGGACTAGGAAAAAATCCTATTTAACCACTAAATTTTGACGAAAGAAGTAATAAAAAAATAACGGGATATGTAGGGGTATACGACGAGTAGTGTGTGTTGGTTCCAAATATGGAGGTAGACCTCTGTTGGGGAGATTCACAAATCCAAGATGCGATATACAATACGAAAGCAACACAACGGAATAAACAAAATACAACAAAATGAAGAAAAACATAAAACTAACTAGACTTGCATGGAAAAGCTTCTTCAATGAGAAGAGTAAAAACTCATCGGAAAACTTCCACTATGATGAATAACGAGTAAAAAACCCGTGTTCAATGAAAATTATTTTTATAGTTAGTCCTTGTACGTTAAAGTTAAGCTTCGCCCCGTATCCAATCCAAAAGAGTCCATTTAAACTAATAAAAAAACAATTTAATGAAACAATCAATCAGAAGCAAATAGGGTAATGCTCATCCACCAACCAAAAAAAGGGTTTCGATCACCGTTAAATATATAGAAAACTTTTAATGTGGAGAATTTATTTTACATCACTTTTAATATTGTTTGATGGCTTATAAAAAAATTTCCCTAAATAGGGATAACACAGTGCAAGATACAATATGCACTTGGATAACAATGTCAATAATGGTGGATTATTACCCAATAGGTAAGATTCAACTAAACATATTGCGGATATCGGGGCACAAGCTAGGGTGTCAAGGCTTGGGAATTAAGTCAGGAATATTTCGAATATACTGTTTTCTGATATAGTTTTATTTCTTACTCTGTTGTAAATTAGGGTTTACCTTCTCTTGTATATAGACACACCTATTGTAATCAATATAGGTAGGAATAAGAAATATATCTTTCACAAAAACTTCATGGTATCAGAGCACTACCAATCTAAAAGTGAGAGGAAGATTAATAATGGTTGGCGGTGAAGGTGTCGAGAAAGGTAAATCAGATTCATTGGTTACCCCATACACGTTGACATTTGCAGATCATCCTGAAAGTATTATTACTCATGTACAATTGAAGGAAACGAATTATGAAGAGTGAGCTAAAGCCATGCGTGTCGCATTGCAGGCAAAGAGAAAGTTTGGTTTCGTGGACGGAACCGTTGTGAAACCGACAGACGAAAGTCCGGATATTGAAGACTGGTGGATGATTAATTTCATGTTGATAGCATGGATTTTCAACACCATTGAACCCTCTTTGCGTTCAACTGTTACATATCAAGAAAATGCACAAGAGCTTTGGGCATATTTGAAGGAGAGATTCGCGGTCGCGAATGTACCGCGTATTGAGCAACTGAAGCGAGAGTTGGCGAACTGCAAACAACAGGGATAGACCGTGGAAGAATTTTTCGGTCGATGAAGATGTTATGGGATGAGATCAATAATTATGAACCTATATTAACTTGTAATTGTAAAGGTTGCAAGTGTAATATCACGGAGCAGTTGGTGCAAAGACGTGAGGATGAGCAAGTGCATCAGTTCTTGATAGGAATTGGGTATTCGGCGTTTGGAACGGTTTGTTCCACAATATTGAACACAGAATCATTGACTAACCTTAATCGGGTGTACGCAATGATCATTAGTGAATAAAAGCATCGCAAAATCGCGAGGAGTTATGAGGAAAGGAGAGAGGCTGTGGCATTCTTCGCACACTCTAAAGCTAAAGTCGTTGGTGGTTACCGTGCAAATGTGGTTGAACATTGTAAGTACTGTGGAAAAACTGGACATAATATCCAAAATTGTTATAAACTTATCGGATACCCGGAATGGTGGGGTGAAGGAAAAGGACGCGGAAGTGGAAGTGGAGCTGGTAGAGGACACGGAGGAGGACGTGGAGCTGGCTACAGTGCTGGTCATCGAACTAATAGAGGACGTGGACAGGCTAGGGCGAATGCGGTCCAAGGAATGAGTGAACAAAGGCCAAGACTATTGTGGCTGAGGAAGACAAAGCTTCACTTCCCTCAAATCCAATATCTTGGTGTTCTAAAAAGCAACGTATAGTTGCAAGGTCCTCTACTGAAGCAGAATACAGGGCTGTAGAAAATGCAGCCTCTGAATCAATAAGGCTGTTAACACTACTTCGGGAACTTGGCTTTCCTCTCAAAGATCCTCATAAACTACTATGTGACAATATTGGAGCCACGCAGCTGAATCTTAATCCAATTAATCACTCACGCATGAATCATATTCAGATACACCTCCACTTTGTACGTGACTTAGTTCAGAAGAAGAGTCTCCAAGTCATGCATGTTCAAACCCAGGATCAACTTGCGGATCTTCTGAACAAACCACTGTCGAAACAACGTATAGCTGCGCTGCGCAGCAAGATTGGCCTTGCCGGTGGAACCCCAATCTTGCGGGGGCGTATAAGGGAAACGTGAGTTGACGAAGGTAAGCAGATACATGGTAACTGTATATAGCATATCTAGTCTACATTGAAGAAAGAATATTTTGGCTTTGACTCTCATATTCTTAGCCATATTCTTACCAGATTGTACAGGCATAATTCTAGTAACTATATATATATTGTTTCCTATCTTATGATGTAATATCATGTATATATACTCATATACACATATCAATAAAGGTGTGGGAAAACATTTCGGTAAAAACTTAACCATGTTTTAGCTTCTGTACAATTGTCTAAAAAAATATATCTAAGTCAAATACAGAAGAAGAGGATAACGTGGACGCGGTTTCAAAGAAAGACTATAAACAAACTGAAGACTATAATTTGCTTTGTTACACACCTAAAAACTTACATCATCTTGATCATTGTCTCTTTTAATTTTGTTTTTTCTTAGCTCATCTGGGTACAGAGAGAAGAAATGGTTAATATTATCGGAGCTGATCGATTTCATCATGGTACAATTTTGTTTTTGTAATAAATATCTTAATTATTAGTTATATGTTATTGGAAGTGGTTTATAAATTTTAATTTGTTTATGCTGTCTAATTTTTCATCTGTGGATTGTAAACATGATCAAGAATCTGACGAGGAATTCGAAAGTGGATACTTCACTCTGAAGCGGCTTAAGGCTGCTACTCAAAATTTCTGTCCAAAAAATAGTTGGATATGCAGCTGGGGAAGCTGGGGAAGGCTTTACAAGGTCAGTTTCGTTACGGGTTCACATACACTCGCTATATGTATACTTTTTTAACTCCTTAGTTTAGTTTTAGTTACAATTTGTACAAGGTTTAGACTTGTGATGATGATGTCTGTATGTACGCAGGGTATTCTTCCTAATGGGATGAACATCGCTGTGACACGAATGAATATAACTGACAAAGCTGCAAAATCTCAGCTTCAAATTGCAGTAAACACGATTTCTACCTTAAGACACCCAAATGTTGCTAGACTATTCGGACACTGCACACTGAAAAATGAAGACCTACTAGTATATGAATACATGGAAAATGGTTCCCTCGATAGAGCTTTATTTGGTAATGATCGACAATATATAACTGCTCAAGAAAAAATTACTTAAAATTGTACCACTAGTGCGTAATTATGTATAGATTTATGATGAAGGTAACGAGAATTTGAAGAAACGGCTTAGTTGGGACATCATAGTTCAAATTTGTCTGGGAATCGCAAAGGGCCTTGCTTTCCTGCATCACAAAGACCAATCAAAAGCCATGATTATTCATAGAGATATTAAACCTGAACATATTTATCTTGACAAATTTCTTAATCCCAAGATCTCTGATTTTACATACGCTATAACTTTTGGAGAAGATGATACGCACATCTCTACCGCTGTGATTGGAACAATGTAAATATGAGAAGAAAACTACACTCCTTATCTAATTCTCATTTCAGACTAGAACTCTAATCGAATAGCTCAACTATTACGACAGAATCTGAAATCTAACACTTAAACAGGTTATTAACTAAACCACGATATAAACTCACTTGTGATTTTGATTCGCTTCCTTTGCAGAGGATATGTGGACCCTCAATATTTAAATACAGGTACCGTAAGTGAGAAATCAGATGTATACAGCTTCGGAGTGATCATACTTGTACTGATGTGCAGACAAAAGCCTTTGACCTTATCAGCTATAAAAGCCCTTCCGCTAATTGTAAGTTACAACAAGTGTCATTCTAACTCAGCACAAAGTGAATTGGTCAAATTGTATTATCCGATTCAGTAATTCAGAGTTTCAGTTATTAGGTAGACCACTAGATGTTTAGTTCGTGTTTCTATTTCTACACAGTTAGTATTTTTTTTTCTTGCTGCATCTTCAACTTAAGAGCTTTGGTTTGTGATACAGGCACATGACCTGCATCGAAATGCAGATCTTTTATCACTGATTGATGAAGAGTTGAAGGAAAGCGTAACAACAAAAGACGCAACAATGTTGTTGCATTTGGCAATCTTATGTACTAATCATTCTCGTGAATTGAGGCCTACAATGTCAGAAGTAGTAAACATTATTGAAAGAAAGTCTATAACGAAGATTCCACCAGTCGATCCACAATATTTTGAAACTAATACTTTCAATTATAGATATCTTGAGGTAGCTACTAAAAATTTCAGTTCTGCAAACAAGATCGGTCAAGGTTCTTCTGGTTCAGTTTACAAGGTTTGCAATCTAACATTGTCTGTTTTCCCAATTCTCATGTTTGCCTCATTCGATTCATACTTAATGGTATATTATACAGGGTATGGTTCCAAATGGAATGATGATTGCAGTGAAACAACTTCATAATAAACCAGACCAAGGAAAGCTAGAAATTTCAAATGAAGTAAATATTGTTTCTACCCTGAGACACCCAAATGTCGTTAGATTATTTGGTCACTGTACAGAGAACGACCACCAATCATTAGTATACGAATACATGGAAAAAGGATGTTTGAATAAAGCTTTATTTGGTAAATATGACTCAGATACTATTATTTGAACTTTCTCATCTTCTGAAAACTATTATTTTCGATTTATGAAAGACGCGGTATTCCCTTTTCAGGTCCAATAAATTTGAAGAAGAAACTTACCTGGCCAGCAAGAGTTAAAATTTGCAAAGGAATTGCAAATGGTCTTGCATTCCTACACGATAATGGCTCAAAAATGCAGATTGTCCATGGAGATATTAAACTTTCAAATATTTTGCTTGATAAAGATCTTAACCCAAAGATATCTGATTTTGGATTCATTAAGCATTACAATAGAGAAATCACACCTAGCAAAACCAGACTTGCAGGAACTGTGTAAGGAAAACAAGAGCATATATAATTTTGTTTCCTTAGATTTCTCGGATTGTAATTCCATGATCTAATTTGTTTGTTACTTAATTGGCAGTGGATACATGGCCCCTGAGTAAGTTACACGAAGGACAGTCACTGAGAAAATAGATGTATACAGCTTCGGAGTAGTGGTCCTTGAACTTATGACCGGAAAAAACAGAGTTCAGTGGAAAACGAAGCATGAAAGTGCTTCCCTTTTAGATTCGGTAAGTTGATACTCCTTGCCATTGGTACTGTTTTAATAGATTGCTTGTTATATCTCCAGTAAGGTAGAATTCTAGATTTGCAATTGCATTTACCCTGACAACTTTGGCTTGGACATACAGTCCTCTGATTCACTACAAAAAGGACATCTCCTACAGCTGATTGAACAAGACTTGGAGATGAACATTCCAGAGAAAGGTGCGAAAATGATTTTGAATTCGGCATTGGCATGTACACATGATAACCCTGAAATAAGGCCCATTATGTCAGCAGTAGTGAGCACTCTAGATTTAAGTATTCCGATTAACAGTGCTCCGCCAAATGTAAACTACACAAGAAGATTCAATCATATAGAAGAGGCCATTGATGACATATCATTATGTAACTTAAGCAGCAGTACTTCAACCCATAAACAAGAATAGTATTTCAAAAAATGGTGCATCTGACAGTAATGAAGGGAGGGCTATTCTGCTTTCCTCTAATGTGCTATCAGTGGAGGAGGAATGCAAGAATGATGTTGAATTGGGTCATGAATTCGTTTCAGATGGCAATATTTTGCCTAATAAAGCAACGCAGAATGATATGTCCCTGAGCCAGGCAATTGTTGCAACATATGAGCCACCTAAATTAAATGATACACCAACGTTTTCAGTTTCTGAGCAGGCACCCATAAGGGAGCATAAAACTAAGCTTGAATATGTTGAACCCTCTTTTGAAGAAGGAAAACTTCGTATTGAGTGTTCAGATGAAGAGTTCAAAGCTGGATGTAATGAATGGAAGGATTCTCTAGTAGGCTTTTTTGTGGCTGAGGAAGGCTACTTGGATGCAGATATAAAGATGGTTGAAGAACTATGGGAAGTGAAAGGAAATTTGTCCATGTTTGCTATGAATAACGGATTTTATTTATTTAAATTTAGTTGTACCGAAGATAAGATCAGAGTTCTAGAATCAGCCGACCTCTGGCAAATCCAACAAAGACCACTTATTCTGAGAGAATGGAACTGGAAGTTGAATTTCGACAGAGTTGAAATGAAGTTTCTTCCTGTCTGGGTGAAGATTCATAACTTACCACTCTTCCTTTGGACTACTTCTTTTCTCAGCAAGGTTGGGAGTGGGTTAGGTATTCCCTTGCATGCTGATCGAAAAACAAACAACAGAGAGAGATTAGCTTATGCCATGCTTTGCATAGACGTCGAGGCTCATACATCACTGCCTGAGTCTTTGAATATCATAGTCAAAGGAATGGAATATCATATGGATATAGAGTATGATTTGAGAACCTTAAAGTTTGCAAATTGCAGCACTTTTCGGCAGAAAAACTCGAAATGTAGGTTGAAAATGAAGGCCTTGATGGAAATTTAGGTTTAAACTCATTTTCTTTATCTTGTATTTAAAAGTTGAAGGTTCTTATTCCTTCTATGTTGTGTTTGTTATGTTTGTGTGAAGCCTGGTATTGCACGACCCGGTTTCGTATTTTGACTCGATTCGACTGACAGCACATTGGGAAATTAGATGGAACTTTTTGAGAGGTTTGTTTATGGAACGAAGGGTTTGTTTAGGATAGAGAGTTACCCTATCTAGGGTTTGTATCTTTTTATTATTATTGTTGTATTCCTCTGGAACTCGTTTTTAAGATCATAGTGAAAACCGCAGCCGCTCCTTGGACGTAGCCCAATTTGGGTGAACCAAGTAAATCTTGTGTTCTTGTTTTTCGTTTCTGTGTTATTTTCTTATAGCATCGATCCTAACAACTGGTATCAGAGCTATATTCGTGAAGAATTCTGGGAAGAATCGATGGCAGGAGGAGAAGACGACAGAACGACAAAGAAAAGAGCGTCGACATCATCTGCGATAGGGTTTGGATCTCCAAACGCAATTGAAAAGTTTGATGGGTCAGATTTCGCATACTAGAGAATGCAATTTGAAGATTATCTCTATGGGAGAAATTTGCAGCAACCTCTATTGGATTCAAAGAAGCCAGATAGGATGTCCGAGGCAGATTGGAAACTCCTGGATCGACAGGTTTTAGGGGTTGTTCGATTAACCCTAGCCAAGTCAGTTGCACATAGTGTTTTGAAAGAAAAGACCACAGCGGGTCTGATGGCGGCCTTGACGAGCATGTATGAAAAACCATTGGCGAACAACAAAGTGCATCTGATGAAGAAGTTGTTCCTGTTGCACATGCCAGAGGGCGCTTCAGTTACAAAGCACTTGAATGAGTTCAGTGAAATCGTAAACGCTCTATCATCTGTCGAGATAGATTTGGATGATGAAATTCGTAACCTAATCCTCTTGTCTTCTCTACCCGGCAGTTGGGAAGTTGTGAGAACTGCCGTAAGTAATTCCGCCGGTAAAGAGAAGCTAAAGTATAATGACATACGCAATCTAATTCTGGGTGAAGAAGTTCGAAGGAAGGATTCTGGTGAGTATTCGAATATTGATGCTGCGTATAACGTCGAGTCAAGAGGCAGACCATCTCAAAAATATCAGTACAGGGAAGATCTAAATCAAGAAAAGGGAGAAGCAGGGGACAATCTAGAGGTCCACGGGGTCCGGCTGGATACTGGAACTGCGGCCAGATGGGCCACATACAGAAGTGGTGCAAAGAACCTAAGAAGAACGTGAATGAAAGTGCGAATGTTGTTACAGAAACCGTGGAAGATGCCTTACTGCTTTCTGTTGAAAGTCCCATGGACTCTTGGGTTCTCGACTCAAGAGCCTCTTGGCATACCACGTCAAGCCGAGAACTCTTTGTTAACTATACTGCAGGTTACTACGGGACTGTCTATTTAGTTGATAATAGACCACTTCAGATAGTAGGTATTGGAGAGATCAAGCTTATGCAGGAAAATGGATCAGTCTGGAGAATCAACAAGGTTAGACATGTTCCATAGTTAAAGAGGAATTTGATTTCTATTGGGCACCTTGATGAAGGACATGGTGTTTATTTTGGTAGTGGTAGATGGAAGGTGACTAAGGGAGCTATGATAGTGTCTCGTGGTTACAAGATGGGTACTCTTTACATGTATTCAAGTCCGAGAGACTTGTCTATTGTTGGAATGGCAGCAGTAGATACAATTGCAGTTGTTGAATCAAGTGATATTCTATGGCACCAAAGGCTTGGGCATATGAGTGATAAGGGAATGAAGATACTTCAGTCAAACGGGAAACTACCAGAATTGAAGACCATTGATATTTGTATGTGTGAGAGTTGCATCCTTGGGAAGAAGAAGAAAGTCAGCTTCGTCAAATGCGGTAGATCTCCAAAACTAGAAAGGTTAGAGTTGGTACATACTGATTTATGGGGACCATCTCCAGTTCCGTCACTTAGTGGCTCATTATACTACATCACATTTATTGATGACTCGACCAGAAAGGTATGGATTTATTTTATGAAAAATAAAAGTGATGTATTTGATGTATTTAAGAAGTGGAAGGCTTTGGTAGAAAATGAGACAGGTTTGAAACTGAAGTGCCTAAGATCAAATAATGGAGGAGAGTATATTGATGGTGGGTTCAGAGAGTATTGTGCTACAAATGGAATCAGAATGGAGAAAACCATCCCAAAGACACCACAACAGAATGGCGTAGCTGAGCGCAGGAACCGGACCCTAAATGAATGTGCTAGAAGCATGAGGTTGCATGCTTGGTTGCCAAAAGTTTTTTGTGCTGATGCACCCAACACTGCAGCTTATCTGATCAATAGAGGACCATCAGTTCCATTGAATTTCAAAGTTCCAGAGGAGGTATGGAGTGGTAAAGAGGTAAATCTTTCTTTTTTGAAAGTATATGGATGTTTTTCATATGTACATGTTGATGCCAATGCTAGAAACAAACTTGATCCCAAGTCCAAGAAATGTTTCTTTATTGGCTATGGAGATGATGCTTTTGGTTATAGATTTTGGGATGCAGAAAATCGGAAAATTATCAGAAGCAGGAATGTCATCTTCAATGAGAAGGTTATGTACAAGGACAAATCAAATGCAGTTGAAGAACCAAAGACACCAGAGGTAAAAGATTCTACTTATGTTGATTTGGGTGAGATTTCTAAATCAGTATATAGGAGAAGGTTGTCCAGAACCAAGAAAACGCAGTGCCTGAGATAGAGCAGGGTAGTCCAGCTTCTCCAAACCTCAGTACCCTGGTTCCCACTCTTAGGAGAAGTAGTAGGGTACCCAAGGCAGTGGATCGTTATTCACCCTCTCTTCAGCATATCTCGTTCTCAGATGGAGGTGAGCTTGAAATTATGCTGAAGCTTTGCAAGTTGAGAATTCGAGCAAGTGGGAGTTATCTATGGAAGATGAGATGAATTCTTTGCTCTAAAGGAAGAAGGCTTTGCATAACAAATGGGTGTACAGATTAAAAGAAGAGCATGATGGGAGTACACGTTACAAGGCCATGCTTGTTGTGAAGGGTTTTCAGCAAAATTAAAGTGTAGATTACACTGATATTTTCTCTTCAGTTGTGAAGCTAAATACAATCAGATTGGTTTTGGGAATTGTGGCTGCACAGAACTTATATCTCGAGCAGTTAGATGTGAAAATTACATTCCTTCACGATGATTTGAAGGAAGACATCTATATGGTACAACCACAGGGCTTCGTAACACAGGGAAAGGAGAATCTGGTTTACAAATTGAATAAAAGCTTGTATGGTTTGAAACAAGCTCCAAGGCAGTGGTATATGAAGTTTGACAATTTTATGGATACCACCGGCTTCACTAAGTGTGAATCAGATCATTGTTTCCACATAAAGAGGTTTGAAAACACTTTTATGATTTTATTTTTATATGTGGATGATATGCTTATTGCAGGGCCTAGCATTGAGGAGATAAATGATCTAAAGAAAAAACTGTCAAAGCAGTTTCGAATGAAAGATTTGGGAGCTGCAAAGCAAATTCTTTGTATGGGGATCACGAGAGATAGAAATCATGGTACCTTGAAGATTTCACAGTCAGAATATGTGAACAAGATTCTGAAGAGGTTTAACATGGAGAGTTCCAAACCAATGAGCACGCCTTTGGGTAGCCACTTTAAGCTAACCAAAGAACAGTCACCTAAGACAGAAGAAGATGAGATTTATATGAAGAAGATTCCTTATGCATCGGCGATTGGGAGTCTTATGTATGCCATGGTTTGCACCAGACCAGATATTGCACATGCAGTGGGAGCTGTGAGCAGGTACATGAGTAATCCAGGAAAGCAACATTGGGAGGCAGTCAAGTGGCTACTTCGGTATTTGAAGGGTACTGTAGATACATCACTTTGTTTCACAGGTTCTAGTATGAAGTTGCAGGGTTATGTTGATGCTGACTTGGCTGGAGATATTGATAGTAGAAAGAGTACTACTGGGTATGTGTATACTTTGGGTGGTACTGCTGTGAGCTGGGGTTCTAATTTGCAGAAGATAGTAGCCTTGTCTACTACAGAGTCAGAATATGTTGCTGCTACTAAGGAGAGAAAGGAGATGATATGGTTACAGCGAGTCTTGGTGAATTGGGTATGAAGAAAGGAAATGAGTTTTGCACAGTGATAGTCAGAGTATTGTTTTCTTAGCAAAGAATCCAGCATACCATTCCAGAACCAAGCACGTAGATATTAAATATCATTTCATTCTATCTTTGATCGAAGATGGTCAGTTGAAACTTGAGAAGATTGACGGAGCAAAGAATCCAGCAAACATGTTGACAAAACCAGTGACCCTTGAGAAACTGAAGTTGTGTGCAGCTTCAATGGGTCTTCGAGCGTGATGATTGGTTAAGAGAGTTGTTGCGGTGATCTGTGTGTTTTGAAGTTTGTTCAGAGTGGAGTTAGGGCGCGTTGTGATGTGACCAGTGTCCAAGTGGGAGATTGTTATGTTTGTGTGGAGCCTGGTATTGCATGACCCGGTTTCACATTTTGACCCGATCCGACTGGCGGCCTGTTGGGACCAAGATTGTTAGTGTGTGTGGATCGATGAAACACACATAGGATAACTAGGAATAGTCCCACATTAAATAAGCGAAGTTCCATATGGAGATTTATAAGCTAGACTCTCTCTTTACATAGTACCTAGACCTTTTAGGATAAAAGCCTCACACCTGAGCCCAAAGGTGGTCAAGTGGGGACAATATCGGTACTATGTGGTCAGTCCTCGAGTGGGTCTGACAGCTCGTAGATCCTAACAATGTTTAGTTTTTTAAGTTTCTTAAAACAAATTATTGAATCGATGGATAGTTTTGATGTTTTAGATGACAGACCTACGATAAATCAATTTTGAAGTGATAAATAGATTTGATTTAAAAAAGATAATACTTCTTTTGTGCCAGTTTAGTTGCTTAATTTTTAAGGGAGAAATGTATAAATTTTTTCTATCTATACCCTTGATAAAAAAAATTGACCATTAATTCTTATTAATTGTTAGCATTAACAAGGATGGTGAGCCCTTAAATGATATAATACTCCCTCGGTTTCAGAAAAAGAGTTATTTTTTCCTATTTGCAAAATTATTAAGACAAAGATGAGAGAGAGTAGCTTTTTAAACTTATTTCCAAATTTATCCTCAACAAAAAATTTAATACCATGTAAAATGAATAAAACTTTAGAAGAAGGATAGTTTTGGAAGTTTGTCATATTGAAAATTAAAGTAATTCTTTTGTTGGAACAAAAATTTAAAGGAAAGTAACTCTTTTCCTGAAACGGAGGGAGTATGTGTTAAGATTGTTTCAAAAAAATATTATTTCTTATGAAGAATAACTTCAAATTATCCATCAGAGTCATAAATCACTTAATGATCCACATTCTGTATGGATATGATGGAAAATGGATTTTTTTTACTGATTGGGTTTTAGTTAAATGACTGATACCAGCACTCAAAGTCCATATTGCTGTTAGACACAGTCGATTTTCGAATATTACAAATCAGTCCTCCTAATTGACATTTACAAATCAGTCCTCCTAATTGTCAGATTATGATAAAATTTTTACAGAAGATTCATAAATATATTACGGCAATTTGAGTACCTCTACGGGATAGACATAAAAAAAAAACTGAAGAGTAACGATAACAAGTGATTGAGTTTAGTAGTTCCTCAAATAAATTTATTGACTCTAAGATATGGTAATATGGAGAAGATAGAATTGTTTGAAGCACTGACAGAACCGGAAGCCCTTGTTTCAAAGAGAGGAGAACGGGTTATTCACATTTCATTTGATAGTCAGAGGAGAGGGTATTCCTATAATTGTAAAACCCATATGAGATACGGAAGAATAGGCTATTTTCTTTTTTTAATTGCGTTGCCCAGGAGATGTTAAAGTTGCATAAATTATTTGCATTGTGCCTACAATAATCAACCAGAGAGAAAAAATGTAATAAGCATGGGATAATAATTACATATTGATCCGGACCAACCCATATGCTCCCATTTTTAATAAGATTCCGGTTAGAAGTAATGTGCTTATCCGTAGGTATTTGGTAAACATGTATGTAGAGGTATAATCGGTGATCTGACAACATAAGAAATAAGAAAATCAAAATATAATATTATTTCTAATGCCAGAGGATATGATTGATTCGCTAATGAGTCACGCTTTTTTGCTATGCTACTAAAACTTGTATTTGTTCTGCTAGTCAGCCCAAGCCTGACTGAGGAAGAGGGGAGTAAAAAAAAATGGATGATGATTCGGGTCGGGCTTCATGACGGAAATATTCGCGAGAAATAAGAAAAAAAAAGGAACTGATTATCTTTCAATTAGTCTCCGACCATCAAATAAAATGTGAATAACCCGTCCTCCTCTCTTTAAAACAAGGGAAGCTTCAGGTTCTGTCGGTGCTTCAAACAATTTTGTCTTCTCCATATTACCATATCTCTAGAGTCGATAATTTTATACGAGGAACTACTGAACCCAATCACTTGTTGTTGTTACTCTTCATTTTTCTGCTGAGGTCTATCACTAAAATTTTAGTTGATATTTATGTCGCCGCATGACTGCCTTAGATTACGTTTCTGTAGATACAATTATCAGAATCACATACTTTTGAGTACTTAAAATTGTTTGATCGCTATAAAAGTTTTACAGGTGATACATAAGATCAATATATAATACATATAAAAATTTGAAATTTATCCAACGGTTTGATAAGAAGATAAACATGACGTAATATAGTTATCCTAAATTAGATTTTTGTAAACACTTCTGTAATGATTGATTTCTTTCGAGTAGCTACCATTGTTAAGATCTTTATAAAAAATTTACACATGATATATAACTTTGGCTATAACATATAAAAAAATTGCAGAATAATTCAACGGTGAAAAATTTAAATATTAATTTATTACTACGTTGTTCGGAATTAGGGTTTTTCTGAACGAAAATTAATATCATTCATAAAGGTTTTGGGAATGACATCACATTCCGATTTGTGTAAAATTTTAAACGAGTGTTTATAACGTAATTGGGTATAACATACTCAAAATTCATGTAAATCTAACGGTGAAATCTCAATGTTTGTTTATCATAGATCCGTGAAACCCTAATATTTACTATGAAAATGAAATTCTTTTGTTAAAAGAGAATACCTGGTAACACATTCATAATTTTTAAATTAAGTTTGATCAGAAGCACTCTTATATCTTCATGAAGTAATTCATCAATAATCTCGAATGATAAAATAAAAAAAATTACACAGTTGATAAATTCGTGCTGATAACGTGTTGAAGGTAGCGTGTAAAGAAAAAAAAGACTTTGTTCATTAGATATTAATTTAATATTACACAGGAATAAATCTCTATTTATATGTTAGGGTTAAAACCCTGATTACATATAGATGGACCGCACACATGGACCAAAGACCCTATAACACTATTTTATTAAGATAATGTTTATTGGTGGGACCAATACGGTGATCAGCCAACGAACATTTATAGCATCAAAAAAATTATTTTAAAAAATAAAAAATAAAAGTTATTAAAAAAATAATATGTATATATATACACATAAATTCAATAAATATTATTTTTTATTAAAACAAATAAATTAATAAGTAGAATGACATGTGTTACAACCTGAAGATGCCATGTGTCACAAAAAATCCTATCACCAACCCAAATCGTTTTGATAACATTATCCATAGCTGACGAGTTTGTGTATGCAAGATATATACCAGTCCCTATTGCTCCATTATACAAGCCAACACACAACCAATGGTGGTAATCACACCTATATCGCTTCGGTGAGTTGGCAGTCACCACCGGAAACATGGTTCAAGATATAGATGGTGCCTCACAAGGTAACCAAGGATTTGCAGTGGTAGGCTACATCATTAGGGACCACCATGGTACTCTCTTATAAGCCGGCTCAATATCTCTTCGATTCACCACCTCTTTTGTCGTAAAAATAAAAATAATGCAATTAGTATTAACAACTGCCAAGTGAATTGGGTATCCTCGTATAATCTTAGAATAAGACTCTCAAAAGCTAGTGTTTATCCTAAAGTACATTCACCATGGTACACAAACCCACTGATCAACAATATCATGACCGATATTCGTATGTTTTCTCTACATCAAGTGCTGCATCAATATCGAAAAGCAAATCAACCAACGGGCGTGCTGGCAATGAAGGCTGCATCACAGTCAAGACAACCTCATAGAGGCCGCAACAAGCTCTTGGGACCATACAATCCCAGATTTCTTACGTGTTTTTGTAATTTACGATTAGAATCACAGATAGTTTCCAAGAGTTAGAGGTGTAAAATGGGCTGTACCAGCACGTTTATGGTACAACACAACATATCACGTGATCTGCGAAACGACACAATAGGTTAGCTTAATGTGTTGTGTTGTACAACACGCGGTACAGATAAGCACAACAACCGGTACAACATGACACGTTAAGAAAGCACGTCATAACATGCATAAAACTCTATACAAAACGGTACAATACATCACATTTCATGTATATCTCACAAAAGAGTCTTTATTTTAGCTCATATTTGACATTTTATGTCGACTTATTTCTATAATAAAAATTTATAATGTCAAAATATTTTCATTAAGAAAACATAAAATAAGCGGGCTGGCATAACACAACACGACACAACACAACATAGCACCTCGTCTAGCACATCACAACACAGTACGTCTAAATCTTTGGCACGGTATATCACGACATGCAACACGCTAATCACGTGACTTTGTGGGATGTGTTATGCTGGACCGTCACGTTTTACACCTCTAGTAGTGGTTGTAATTTTGCCTTAAATAAACAAAGTCTTGTTTCAAAAAGAACATCTTAGAGATTAGGGTAATCTAGTTTTTTCATTATTAACATGTTTGGTTCAAGGAATCGAAAGCTAGGCAATCAAATTCTTAAGAAATGCGTCTAATTACTTGAACTAAATATGACAAATCAACTTTATGTAGTTAAGATTTTTGATTCTTAGGAATCTGATTCTCTCAAGAATAATAGATTTCCATTACACTAGTCCAATAATACAATTGAATTGGATTCTAAAATAAAAACAAAAATAATTGAATTACCTCAACCAAACATTAATTTGTTAGATTTAAATTTAATTCATTGGAATTTAATTCTAAGAATTGAATTATCCATAATTGAATTCTTAGAATTCCAATTCTTATAACAAGGTGTATATTTAGACACCCCTTATCCACTTTTCATGGATGAGACTAAAAATTCATAACCCCATTTTATCTCCCTAGCCCCCAGTTAGATGAGGCTCTTCTGTCTCTCAGATCTTTATGTTCTCAGATCCTCTTTCAACAGCAAAAAACAAACAAACAAAACAATTAGAATATACTAAGTAATTGTTTCTTTTCTTTTATGCTTTAAACAAAATTGATTTTGGGTTTTGCTTGATTTGAATGGATGTATGTTTGAATCCAGTGTGTGCTATTAATTGGTTTCAATCAGTATATTAGGGATATAGAGAAGATGATTTTCAAGTTTCTGTGTGAGTTCAATGGCCGATATTTTTTACTTTCTAATGGATTGGCTCCATTTTTTCTTGTCTATACATTGATCGGCTCCAATCGAGAATATGGTGCATGATGTTGAATGAATTGAAATCAGAAAATTGAAATGCTGGTTGTTTTCCCCATAGTCTGTTGGGTTTTATCTATTGCCCAGGTGCATGGAATTGAAGGTAATCAAACCCCCTTATTTTTTGCAACCCAGATTTTGAACACTGATTATGTATTTCACTTTGGGGGGATTTTGATTGTGATATTTGTGAAGAATTGAAGCTTAAGTGTTTAGGTTAGTATGAAATTACAAATTTGCTGAATTATTGGTCATGTATTTTAGGATCTTGAGAAGAAACAGACGAATTATGTTTTGTCAATTTAGAGATGAAATCGGACTAGAACACCAGATTTAAGTGAGGTTTTTTGAGTCTATTCATGTCGCAAAATTGAGCATGGAAGACTGACTACAAACCAAAGTGAAGTTCCCCCAAAGTCAATGTTTTCGTCCACTTGTCTAAAAATAAATATCTAAGTCAAATAGACAAGAAGAAGATAGTGTGGCTGCGGTTTCAAAGAAAGACTATAACCAAACTGAAGACTATAATTTGCTTCGTTACACACCTAAAAACTTATATCATCTTCATCATCTTCATCATTGTCTCTTTTAATTTTGTTTTTTCTTAGCTCTTCTGGGTTCAGAGAAAAGAAATGGTTAATATTATCGGAGCTGATCGATTTCATCATGGTACAATTTTGTTTTTGTAATAAATATCTTAATTATTAGTTATATGTTATTGGAAGTGGTTTATAGATTTTAATTTGTTTATGCTGTCTAATTTTTCATCTGTGGATTGTAAACATGATCAAGAATCTGACGAGGAATTCGAAAGTGGATACTTCACTCTGAAGCGGCTTAAGGCTGCTACTCAAAATTTCTGTACAGATATAAGTAGGATATACGGATTCGGAATCTGCGGAAGCGTTTATAAGGTCAGTTTCATTACGGGTTCACATAAACTCAGTATATGTATACTTTTTTAACTCCTTAGTTTAGTTTTAGTTACAATTTGTACAAGGTTTAGACTTGTGATGATAATGTCTGTATGTACGCAGGGCATTCTTCCTAATGGGATGAACATCGCTGTCGGACGAATGAAAATAATTGACGAAGCTACAAAATCTGAGCTTCAAAATGCAGTAAACACGATGTCTACCTTGAGACACCCAAATGTTGTTAGACTATTCGGACACTGCGCACTGAAAAATGAAGGCCTACTAGTATATGAATACATGGAAAATGGTTCCCTTGATAGCGCTTTATTTGGTAATGATCGGCAATATATAACTGCTCAAGAAAAAATTAGTTAAAATTGTATCACTTGTGCGTAATTGTGTATATATTTATGATGCAGGCAATGAGAATTTGAAGAAAAGGCTTAGTTGGCACATCCGAGTTCAAATTTGTCTGGGAATCGCAAAGGGGCTTGCTTTCCTGCATCACAAAGACCAATCAAAAGCCATGATTATTCATAGAGATATTAAACCTTCAAATATTTTTCTTGACAAATTTCTTAATCCCAAGATATCTAATTTTGAATACGCTATGATTTTTGGAGAAGAAGACACGCAATGCTCTACCACGGTGATTGGAACAATGTAAATATGAGAAGAAAACTACACTACTTATCTAATTCTCATTTCAGACTAGAACACTAATCGAATAGCTCAACTGTTACGACAGAATCTGAAATTCTAACACTTAAACATGTTATTAACTGAACCACGATATAATCTCACTTGTGATTTTGATTTGCTTCCTTTGCAGGGGATATCTGGACCCTCAATATTTAAATACAGGTACCATAAGTGAGAAATCAGATGTATTCAGCTTCGGAGTGGTCATACTTGTAATAATGAGTGGACAAAAGCCTTTCAACTTATCAACATCGGATCATACAAAAAACCTTTGGGAAATTGTAAGTTACAACAAGTGTCATTCTAACTCAGCACAAGTGAATTGGTCAAATTGTATTATCCGATTCAGCAATTGAGATTTTCAGTTATTAGGTAGACTAGTAGATGTTTAGTTCGTGTTTCTATTTCTACACAGTTAGTATTTTTTTTTTCTTGCTGCATCTTCAACTTAAGAGCTTTGGTTTGTGATACAGGCACATGATCTGCATCGAAATGCAGATCTTTTATCACTAATTAATGAAGAGTTGAAGGAAAGCGTAACAACGAAAGACGCAACAATGTTGTTGCATTTGGCAATCTTATGTACTAATCATTCTCGTGAATTGAGGCCTACAATGTCAGAAGTAGTAAACATTATTGAAGGAAAGTCTATAATGAAGATCCCACCAGTCAATCCACAATATTTTGAAGAATACAATTTTGTGGAGGTCATGTCTGACGTCGAAAGCAGCAGCTTTTCCACAGAGATAGAGCTGGATGAGGAAGGGTTTGTTTCTGACCATGACGATTTGTTCAATGAAAATGATGGGGATGCAACCGAGGCTTCTCAGGCAAAGGTAAAGGAAGGAATTGCTCATTCTGAATTTAGCAACGATTTTGTTTGTGAACTAAAAGCATTTTTAAGTGAGGGAGGCAAAGCGAATAGTAATCTTGAGTGTGTTGAGCCTTCTAAAGACACACATGAGCAGTATGAAACTAAAACTTTCAATCATAGATATCTTGAGGTAGCTACTAAAAATTTCAGTTCTGCAAACAAGATCGGTCAAGGTTCTTCTGGTTCAGTTTACAAGGTTTGCAATCTAACATTGTCTGTTTTCCCAATTCTCATGTTTGCCTCATTCGATTCATACTTAATGGTATGTTGTACAGGGTATGCTTCCAAATGGAATGATGATTGCAGTGAAACAACTTCATAATAAACCAGACCAAGGAAAGCTAGACATTTCAAATGAAGTAAATATTGTTTCTACCCTGAGACACCCAAATGTTGTTAGATTATTTGGTCACTGTACAGAGAACGACCACCAATCATTAGTATACGAATACATGGAAAATGGATGTTTGAATAAAGCTTTATTTGGTAAATATGACTCAGATACTATTATTTGAACTTTCTCATCTTCTGAAAACTATTATTTTCGATTTATGAAAGACGCGGTATTCCCTTTTCAGGTCCAATAAATTTGAAGAAGAAACTTACCTGGCCAGCAAGAGTTAAAATTTGCAAAGGAATTGCAAATGGTCTTGCATTCCTACACGATAATGGCTCAAAAATGCAGATTGTGCATGGAGATATTAAACTTTCAAATATTTTGCTTGATAAAGATCTTAACCCAAAGATATCTGATTTTGGATTCATTAAGCATTACAATAGAGAAATCACACCTAGCAAAACCAGACTTGCAGGAACTGTGTAAGGAAAACAAGAGCATATATAATTTCGTTTCCTTAGATTTCTCGGATTGTGATTCCATGATCTAATTTTTTTGTTACTTAATTGGCAGTGGATACATGGCCCCTGAGTATGTTACACGAAGGACAGTCACTGAGAAAATAGATGTATACAGCTTCGGAGTAGTGGTCCTTGAACTTATGACCGGAAAAAACAGAGTTCAGTGGAAAACGAAGCATGAAAGTGCTTCCCTTTTAGATTCGGTAAGTTGATACTCCTTGCAATTGGTACTGTTTTAATGGATTGCTTGTTATATCTCCAGTAAGGTAGAATTCTAGATTTGCAATTGCATTTACCCTGACAACTTTGGCTTGGACATACAGCCCTCTGATTCACTACAAAAAGGACATCTCCTACAGCTGATTGAACAAGACTTGGAGATGAACATTCCAGAAAAAGGTGCGAAAATGATTTTGAATTTGGCATTGGCATGTACACAATATAACCCTGAAATAAGGCCCATTATGTCAGCAGTAGTGAGCATTCTAGATCTAAGTATTCCGATTAACAGTGCTCCGCCCAATTTAAACTACACAAGAAGATTCAATCATATAGAAGAGGCCATTGATGACATATCATTATGTAACTTAAGCAGCAGTACTTCAACCCATAACAAGAATAGTATTTCAACAAATGGTGCATCTGACAGTAATGAAGGGAGGGCTATTCTGCTTTCCTCTAATGTGCTATCAGTGGAGGAGGAATGTAAGAATGATGTTGAATTGGGTCATGAATTCGTTTCAGATGGCAATATTTTTCCTAATAAAGCAACAAAGAATGATATGTCCCTGAGCCAGGCAATTGTTGCAACATATGAGCCACCTAGATTAAATGATACACCAACTTTTTCAGTTTCTGAGCAGGCACCCATAAGGGAGCATAAAACTAAGCTTGAATATGTTGAACCCTCTTTTGAAGAAGGAAAACTTCGTATTGAATGTTCAGATGAAGAGTTCAAAGCTGGATGTAATGAATGGAAGGATTCTCTAGTAGGCTTTTTTGTGGCTGAGGAAGGCTACTTGGATGCAGACATAAAGATGGTTGAAGAACTATGGGAAGTGAAAGGAAATTTGTCCATGTTTGCTATGGATAACGGATTTTATTTATTTAAATTTAGTTGTGCCGAAGATAAGATCAGAGTTCTAGAATCATCCGACCTCTGGCAAATCCAACAAAGACCACTTATTCTGAGAGAATGGAACTGGAAGTTGAATTTCGACAGAGTTGAAATGAAATTTCTTCCTGTCTGGGTGAAGATTCATAACTTACCACTCTTCCTTTGGACGACTACTTTTCTCAGCAAGGTTGGGAGTGGGTTAGGTATTCCCTTGCATGCTGATCGAAAAACAAACAACAGAGAGAGATTAGCTTATGCCATGCTTTGCATAGACGTTGAGGCTCATACATCACTGCCTGAGTCTTTGAATATCATAGTGAAAGGAATGGAATATCATCTGGATATAGAGTATGATTTGAGAACCTTAAAGTTTGCAAATTGCAGCACTTTTCGGCAGAAAAACTCGAAATGTAGGTTGAAAATGAAGGCCTTGATGGAAATTTAGGTTTAAACTCATTTCCTTTATCTTGTATTTAAAAGTTGAAGGTTCTTATTCCTTCTATGTTGTGTTTAGTTTTTTAAGTTTCTTAAAAGAATTTATTGTATCGAAGGATAGTTGTGATGTTTTAGATGACAGACCTTCGATAAATCAATTTTGAAGTGATAAATAGATTTAATTTTAAAAAAATATAATATTCCTTCCGTGTTAGATTAGTCGCTATATAAATTTTTTCCATCTTCAACCATTAATTGTTATTAATATATTTATATTTCCAAAATAAAATATAGGGATAATTGGAAAAATGTCCCAAAAATGCATTGCCCCGTCGGGGAAATATCTCGTAAAGTTCAAATTCTGGGAAAATGCCTCACCGTCACATTTTCCATCCAAATGGTGTTAAATAGTCAAACTAGACACATACATGTGTCCATTTTGATAAAATTACCCTTTATTCCAGATTTCGACATGTGGCAACCTCTATGAATGAACGATGTGGATTAAAGTTATGTAAATATACCCAAAACTTTTATAAAAATACCTAACATGTCCCCTAAATTCAGAAGATTATGACATGTGGCAGTTTGACTTAATTAGATGTTAACACGTGGTAGTTTGACTGAATTAGGATAGTGACACGTGGCAGTTTAACTTTTTAGAATTCGCCACGTGGCAGTTTGATGAAAACATGTTACATCTCAACCGTTGGACACGTGGCAGTTGGACACTACACAAAGTCAAGAATTTGACACAAAATAACCTGTACACAGAATCACAAACACACACATAAGATGCTAAATTACTAATCCAACATATAGGATTTTCAAAATAAAATAAAATCCACTACTAGTTGTCTCTAACTAAAGACACATTTAACATCATTACCAATGTCTAAAAGACCATTAAATGTTTGAATATCAAAAAAACATAATCCAAGAAGAGAATAAACAAATCAAACATCATATGGAACCTTGGCCTTTCTTTGCCTTTTGGAAGAGGTCTCTGAAGTGTTGAATGATTGTTTAAAATTAACTTCCACATGTGAACCTGAACCTGAACCTGCAGTAAAGTTTTGGTTCACTTTGATATTTCTAGAGGTTTTTGCTTTCTTGTTAGTCCCGGCAACCGCTGAAGAAGAAGTAGTGGTTGCAGTCTTTTTTGAGAAGGAAGTTGTACCTGCAGTTGAAGTAGTTGTTGCATGTTTCTTCCTAATCCTCTTTGAAACTACATCTTTTTCAACAAATGACTCACCATCCACCTGACATTCAGTGGTTGCTCCTTTCTTCTTAGGGTTAGATCCAACATCTCCACCTTGACAAGTAGTTTTGTTGTGATTAAATCCACCACATCTGCTACAATGTCTAGCCTTCTTTTGTTTGTCACTCTCTGTCCAAGACCTCTTTCTATTCACACAAGGTCTTCCTGGTTCTCTCATCAGATCTGGGTGGATGATATCAACTTGTGGCTGTTGAAGAAAAACAAAGCTATAGGATAAGAAAGATAAATGAATGAAAATTTGGATCATCATCTGGATGACATTCATCCAAAGCTTCATTTGGAAGATTCACTTGTACCTCCTCTTCAATACTAGCTTGTGTATTTGTTTGTATTAAGAAGTCTTCATCATCATCAAAGTCAAGTTGTACACTAACTTGTTCCTTTCCTTTAGTGATGCCTTCTTGATTATCAGCAATACTAGCTTGGGTACTGAAAATATCACTATCTCCATCAAAAGCAAGACTTTCCTTCCTTCCTGCCTTTTCTTGTAATCTTGGACTTTTCCTAACTATCACCTTTGCTTTAGAAACTGTCTTTTTCCTTGGTCTAGAAACAACACTTACACTTGTAGCACTAAGTGTATGACTACAACCTAAAACAGATAGTCCTAGTGAGATATACCCAACCTCATCTTCTGTAGCATTTCCCCACATATCAAAAAAATCCAATTCACTTTTAATTTCGTAATCATCCCATAAAATTACCGATGGTAGTATAACACCAATTCCCCTCAACCTAATCCCTACCATTTCTTTAAACTTACTAAAACAGATATCTTGGCCAACAACATCATCACAATAAAGTTTTCTACCTTCATGTCTTCCATTCACAACAGTTAAACAAAAATTCCTTTTCAAAACCCTAGTAGCATAAAAACATAATAAAAATCAGACAACACTTTCAAAACAGACAACAATTGAGGTAACAGAAGTTCATTGCATTGCTTGTTTTTGTTTACAAACAGAAAACACAACAAATATTGATATTAAATAACAACATTGTTTTTGTTTTACAAAGATACACACAACTGAAACCAATAATTGCTAACAACAGAAACCATACTGTTTATCCAGATGCATTGCTTGCTCCCTTTCTTCTTCCTTCCTTCCTTAATCTTCACTGAACCCTAATTAAAAAAAAAATCATCAACATTAAAAAACCCCAATTTCAATTTTTTTTTAACAATTTCATCTACATTAAAAACCCCCAATTAAAAACACACAAACTGAGATAGACAAAACAGGAAATTTTTTTGCAAAATGTGACAGACATAGAAAAACAGGGAAAAACTATTTTTCAAACAGACAATTTCTATTCCAAATTTTTTACCTAATTCATCAACATTAAAAAGCCCCAAATTAAGATTGACAAAACAGGGAAAAAAGCAATTTTTCAAACAGACAATTTCAATTCCAATTTTTTTACCCATTTCATCAACATTAAAAAGCCCCAAATTAAGATAGAAAAACAGGGAAAAAAAACCCCCAATTTCAAACAGACAATTTCATCAACATATTGAAACCCCCAATTTCAAACAGGAAAAAACAATTACAAAACAGATTTTAAAAAACCCCAATTTGAAACAGGAAAAAACAAACCTAAAATGTTTTAAAAACCCCCAATTTCAAACAGGACAAAACAATCCTAACATGTTTTAAAAACCCCCAATTCCAAACAGAAAATTACCAACATTGAGTTTCAACAATTAAAAAAAAAATTAACTGATGAACAATAGTTTTACAAAAAAATCAGTCAAACCCCCCAATTTATAGTAAAAACCTAATCGAAAAACCCCATTGAAAACAGACAGAAAAAACAAAAAAAAAAACTCAAATTTTGAAAACCCTAGAAAATCAGATTTCATTAAAAATCAAATTAACTATATATATAAAGCATATATCAAATGGGTTGCATGTTTCTTACTTGGATTGTACAGATTCATGAACTGCTGTGAACAATGAAGGACTGGAAAACGTCTTCAACTGCTTCTGTGAACGACGACTGGAACACAGCTTGGGTAGGAACGACGGCTTGAAGCATTAAAAGATTGGCTTGGGTTTTCACTGAAGAACAATGGAGGCTAGGTTTTCATCTCGGATTTGAGAAGGAGGAGTCGGTAGAAAAGAGGAGAAAACGGAGACGAAGAGTAGAAGACAGTAGAGATTAGAAAAGAATGGAGGCTAGGGTTTTCACTAACCCTAGTCATGACTCCCTTTCTTCTATTGACCCGCATAAACACGTGTATTGACCAACATAAACACGTGTACAAACATCACACGTGTTGCAATATTACTTCACACGTGTAAGGGCTGGAAAGGATATTTTGGTAATTTTGCTTGTAAACGATATCGCGTTTCCGGAGAAATTGACCAGTCAATCTCGTGATATTGACTTTTTGGATGGAAAATGTGACGGTGAGGCATTTTCCCAGAATTTGAACTTTACGGGGCATTTCCCCGACGGGGCATGCATTTTTGGGGCATTTTCCCAATTATCCCTAAAATATAAGGATGGTGTTGGAAATTATATAGAAAGATATTAATTTAAATAAGTATTATGGGACTAGAAAAAAATTCTATTTAACCACTAAGTTGGGACAAAAAAGGTAATAAAAAAATAACGTGATATGTACGGGTATACGACGAGTAGTATGTGTGGAGGTAAACCTCTTTTGGGGGAGATTTACAAATCTGAGATGCTATACACATTATGAAAGTAACACACCGGAATAAACAGAATACAATGAAATGAAGACAGACACCACAACAACAAGAGTTGCATGGAAAAGCTTTTTCAATGGAAAGAGTAAAAACTCATTGCGAAACTTCCACTATGATGAATAACGAGAAAGAAACCCGTGTCCGATGGAAATTATTTTTATAGTTGGTCCTTGTACGTTAAGGTAAGGTTTCGCCCCACATCCGATCCAAAAGAGTTCATTTAAACCAATGAAAAAAAAAAGAGTTTAATGACCCAATTAATCAGAAGAAAATACGATAATGCTCTCCCATCAATTAGAAAAAGTGTTTCGATCACCGTTAAATATATAGAAAACTTTTAATGAGGTGAATTTATTTTACATCAGTTTTAATGTTGTTTGATGGCTTATAACAATTTTTTCCTACATGGATAACACAATGCAAGATACAATTTAGACTTGGATAACAATGCTAATAAACTCACTAGTAATGATGGATTAACTAATTCCTTTACCCAATAGGTAAGATTCAACTAAACATCGGCTATTAAGAGTATAAAGATACTTACTATTAGAGTTTGAACAAATTCCAGAATTTCCCATTTGAAGGAACGAGCAATTGTTGATAAATCTTCACCATGTTGAAAGTGCACAAAAGTGTTAATGCATTGGACATAAAATGTACGCTTTGACCAGCTCGTGAAAAGGCATGCGGCGGATATCTTCGCATATGCAATCATATTTATGATATTTTCGTCAGGGTTGGCCCTGAGGTCAATTAGACAATACTCCTGTTGGAGAATACTCTTGTTGGAAAAAATGAGTTTTATTAAAAAAGTTTTGATCTTGGTGTGGATTTATCTTATGACCTAAGACTTTTTATGGATGGTTACTCATTTTCATAAGTAAATGAAAAAAATATCCTTTATTTCACATTGAGGAAAACTAAAGATGGAAACCATCATATAACTAATAACCTTAGTTATCAATATGGTTGGTTGTACAAGCGCGGCCAGGCATATAATTGTTGGGCTTACTTACGCCCAAGCTTGCGCGCGTGTAATAAACTTGCCTTGGGCTTGTGCACATACCCAAGATCTAATGTTTTCGGCAAGCTACTTTTATTTCCTAAATAATCAATCAATTTTAATTCTGCTTTGATATGGGGGGGGAGGGGGCGTATGATCCGCATGGGATAATTTTCTTACCAAATATTTATGTGTATTAAATGGTGAACTTATTTTCTGCACGTTTTATTACCTGTCAAGATTAAATCCGCACATAATATTTTGGTTCATTACAAAATTGATTTTCGTGCACTGATTTCACTCCCCATCTTTGTCTATAAAATGGACTTGAATCCTCCTTTCGAAATCATACCAGAAGCAGCTACTATCCTGATTTTTTTTCCCTCTTTTTATTTTGCTTTGTTCACTGAGTGTTTATTTCCTTCCTTAATCTTTGCTGTTAAGTTTGTACGAGTTGATAACTTGTATTGTGCTTATAGAAGTTATAATGAGCAGTTCTATCCTGGACACATCTCTGTTGTTAGGATATAACATCTCTCATTCTTGAGGAATACCCCACGTACTATTATATTAAGGTCAATTTGCTGAACATGTGACTATGTTCGCTGGCTGTTTTTTGCAAATCAGTCATTCATTTCAGGAATATTATTTAACATTAACGTTATTCGCTGATGTTTTAATTGTTGCAGTTCCAACAGCTCTAAATGTGGCCAATCATATTTAGCATTGTCTCCTTGTTTGATGGTAAGTATGACAATATAATTCGTTTATTTCGTATGTATTTAAGAATGTTTGATTCTGCCATGTATGTACCAATGCTTCTCTAACAGCTACAACAGTTTTAGTAACTGGTTTAGTCGGTATAAATTTTGTACAAGAAATGCATACTTGATAAGCTTCGGCTGAAGGATCCTATTGCTGGAGGGATAGCAACTGCATCTAGGTAATATCTTATGAAATACATTTATACCTCATCACCTAACATCAGCTAGTAACCTTTCCCATTGGAACGCCCCAAAACCGGATCTTAATAGCTTTCCGGCGTGAGATGCAAAAGCTAAGTTATTGAATTGAAATTGTGAGAGAGGCCAAAGGTTCTTAAGTCGAGTTGAGTATGCAGGGAAATGGAAATCGGCGTTGGTTAAATCATGTATCACAGGTCCAGGTTCACAAATGTTGGGTGCAATAATTAAAAATTGAGAAATCAAATAAACCAAAGTTGTTGATACTTATCTTTTTAGTGAAAGTGATTTGTCAAAACAGATGAGCTCCTCGTATCTCCATAACAACAACACTTTATGTGTAGCAAATTTTTTGAAAAAAAAGAATGAGTCACATGTTCAACACGCTATCCTTACGATATTAGCAGCTGGATACACCCAAAAGTCATACTTCACTAGCAATCACACTATCACAACAATACATCATAGGGAGGGACATAGAATGTAATTCTCTTGATAGTGCATACCTTGAACTTTCTTTTTGGGATCTCCAGCCAGTAAGGTTGAGTATCCTTCATGGTAATTTTATTTCATGAGCTTAAGTCTCATTCCTCTCGATGCAATAATGCACTCTCTCGAGATTATCTTTTCGTCAAAGGATATACTAATTTTTTTATTGACTTCACTAAGTATACAAAAATCACTTCATTAGAGAGTAGTTGTCTTACCAAATTAGCCTTCTCTGAGTTTGTCTAGACTTTTCCATTGCTCATTTACTTTAGACTCACATAGTCAATTGAGTTTCCGCGGTGGTGGCCATAGGCTTCGGTCACAGAGGAATACCCAACAAAAGGGTTTTAGCCATTCAGCTTCCTCTCATGCTTTAATTTAAGCAAACAAACTTTAATTTTATCTTAGTCGAGTTCCTCATGTCTGTTGGAGGATTTCCAATTAATTATACATCTTGAGAGAGTACACACATAGGCTAAGATTCCTTAAATCCTTAGATACAACAAATTTCTGATCAGATCATCCAATTAATTCTTCTGGGATCACAAGTGTATTTGTATACCTAATTCACTGCATATATTTATAACACACATTAAACGTATCGAGTTTGATAAAGACCATTTCCGTCATAATTTCTTCTGGATTCAATGATCCTTTAGATCATGCTTGTCTACAAGAAGTTAGTCTTTCAATCAAATCGTAAACATCACATTTTTTTCTAGTGGTTGTAAAGCATATAAAGGCATACAAAAAATACATGTACTACATACTAATACGGTCATTACATCTTCCTCCAATGGTTGGTGCAATATATATCACATATTTGAAATTAAATATGTACCTCAAGTATCCCAATTCTCTGGTCCTGTGATCAAAGCATCCATGTAATTCTTCAGTATTCAATGGGAAACATGCACATCTATTTTACAACACATATTTGACATAAACTATATCATCAAAATTTGATTTTGGTTCTTTCTGATTTTTTAGACCATTTCAGCAACATATTAGTTTCCTGTCAAACTTTAAACAACAAAAATTTGTTATTGGTTGTAAAAACACATAACAAAGACATGCTAAACATATGCACCTTCAATTGATTTAATGTAAATATACTTATCAAATTCATTAGTGTCACATCAGTAATATTCATCATCATCACATAACAATATTACTAGGTAATTGACTTACGACTTGGTTCAAGTCAAGTATATGTAGGTGTAATCAGTTTGTACCTTTACCTCCAGCGTTAACCAAACACTTAAGGTTTGTCCACCTTTGACTAACCATTAAAGTATAATGCCTCAACATGCATCTAGTGTAGTATAATCGCAAACAATGCCTGATACAGTAATTTTAGTGTAATGTGAGTATGTGCTAAGAGATTATTACTTTATTCTGATAAAATCAAACAACCATATGTACATCACACTACTTCGCAGATTAAACCTGGAGATAAAAAATATTTTTTCTACGAAATGTATCTGGTTTCATCATGCATATTCTGACAAAGAAATATGTTTTCGCTATGATGTATATGGTTTCATCATGTATGTTTAGATATTTATTTATTTTTATATTAAAGGTGATGGTGTTTTTAATATTATGTTATTATTGAAGGTGGTGGTGGTGGCAGTAATATGATGTTGTTGCAGTTAAAAATGTTGGTAGTGTGTGGTGGTTGTGCTAGATTTTTTCCGTAATTATTTTTTATATGGAACGTGAGGTATTATATAAATTTTCCTATTTTATTTTAAGCGAGGATGCAACCAGTTTTATCCTAGCTAGTTTTTGAATAATTTAGTTTTCTTAGTTTAATTCAGGATGCATCCAGTTTCATCCTAACTATTTTTCGAATAACTTTTCTATTTTATTTTAATTCAGGATGTAACAAGTTTCATCCTAACTATTTTCTTTCAAAAAAACTTTTGAATTTACTATCAACAATGGATCTTATTTTGTATATAATTTAAAACCCTTTCTAAAAATATAAGTTTTATTAAAATCAGATATATATTTTGAAAGTTTTAAAAAAAAATTGTGAGTTGTTTTAAAATAGAGAGAGAAAAGATAAAAATAAAATAAAATAGAGATAAAGAGACATTATTGTCTTGGTTTTTTGGTGTCCGTTTCACCCTTTTTTTATTTTTACTTGTCCACTTCAACCATATTTTAGAGAATCTTGAACAATAGACCCATTTTTTTATAAAATTGAAATAATACAGAACAATATCAACACGTTAGCACTAGTTTACACAACCAAACTGGTGCATCACACAAAAAAATTTATGAAACTTTTTTATGAAAAATTCTCCAAAAATCTTATACTCATTAATGACTTTTTATGTCAACACCATTGCATATGAGTTGTGGAGAGAACAACCAAAACCCTGTAATACTAACAAATCCAAGAGTCACAATTCTCGAAACCCATTGATTCAACACCCACCTATTATCCAACGACTTCTTAATTACTCCTTCTAAAATTGAACACATTCCATGTAATACACAAAACCAAGTCATTTCCCACGTAGGATATGCACGCATAGTATAATAGTACACTGCTTCATGTATCACTCCTAATGCAACAAACGCTAAAAATAGCCCCAGTGGTTGTGCCCACATTTTTCCAACTACCGGCGTACAAATACGGCGTACAGGATAAAATACTTGTGGCCATTAGGTTCCATCTATGTCCCCAAAATTCTTTGAGTGAGGCTGAAAGATATGGCTTATCAAATGGTTGTGTCAATTCTTCTCCTAAAAATGGTTCGACCTAAGGCTCCACTAATGGCTAGAACAATCTCAGCACCAATATAGATATGTAAGAAATAAGTAAATAAAATTACATTTGTATTCAAAAACTCTCTGTATTCATAAAATTCTTATTGAAACTGAGAGTATCAAGACTTGTAAACCTAATATCGTATATGGGTACGTAATATGCTTTGGTTTTAGGTAGTGTACTTGAAGTGTTGGGTTCGAGTGTGATAGGTAGACAAGCTAAACACACAAAAAGGAGAAGTGATTTTGATGGCACGTATCCGACCTGAAGGAGGGTGCGCGACCGCACATGGAATACATAAAGGGCCCAAATTGAAAGAAAAAAAAGGAGTAGTTTGAAATTTCCAAGCCAAGTGTAAGGACATAAATTCATCAGTTCCACGTGTTTACATCATAAGAAGGAAGTATCACACTATGATACACCGAGAAGTAGAAGAGCAAAATAAATGATAAAGGAAGACAGCTATAAAACATTTGTCACACATCAACTGACACCGGAAGCAGAAAAGTCAGACTAAATTAATGTATACAAGACACGTGGAAAGAACACAAGAAAAAGCATCATCAATAGCCAAGAAAATCATCTGCGCTTTGCTATCTCTTGCGTTCCACAATCATCCGCGCTCTGCTATCTCTTGCGTTCCATAATCATCTGCGCCCTATCACGTGTGCACTATAAATTTCAATCATGCAAGAATAGACATATTCCACGTCAAATTTCACATGTCACACATGCCAACATCCACATAAAAAAGACAAAGGACCAACAATCGCTCAATCCAAAGAGGATCTGCGCATCAGCAAGCAGAACCAATAAGAAGCATCACGGAAGGAGTTATATGAGCTGCGCCCGAAGTCAAGATAAGATCAAACAAGTCAAATAGAGATAAGAATGAGTGAGGAAAAGGGACCCATCATATTTTGCTATAAATACCGACCCCTAAATAGAAAGAAGGACACAACAGAACAGAGAGAGAAAACACTGAAAGAAAATCAAGAAGTGGAAAAAGCTAAGACTAGGTTAAGAACTCTATTGAACGTAATTTCTCTAATTCTTTATATTAGCATGTGTATAAAGTAAGTGTTGATAAATAAAATACCATATTTTCCTGTGGATGTAGGCTTATTAGCTGAATCACGTTATATATTGAGTTGGTTTTATTTCCATTTGAACTTATGTTCTCTGCATTATAATTTCTCTGTATCAACTAAACTTGAAATATTTTTATTTTTAAACAACTTAGGTTTTTGGTTGTGAGGACCCCAAAAAATGGTCGTCACAATTTGGCGCTAGAAACAGGGAAAAAGTGTAAAGGATTTATCCTACCTTACAAAAAAAAAGAAAAAGAAAGTTTTGACACATGGATTTAGAACCCCAGAAAATGATATGATTCAGTTCAAATGAGTTTTTGTCCATGGAAATCATTAATTTTTTGGTTTATACAAAATCTTTGATTTATACAAAAGGCATTGATGAGTAAGAAATTTTTTGAACTTTAGAATTTAGTGTTACCTCCCTTTTGTATGAGCTTCTAAACATTTAAGGAAAATGAAAGAATTATTCAATTTACGAAGTATGTATTCATTTCAAATTGATTTGAATTACTTATATTTTTTGATTGAATAGATAAGTTTTTTGAAATCATATAACTTTTATAGAATACTACCAAGGGAATTCTCGAAATTAACAGAGGATTGGTATTAGAAGAAAACAGAACATTACGAAAGGAAGAAAAACAAAGCGAAAACATGTCACAAGCTGAAAATTCACGATATCGAGAGAGTTACGCAAAAGGAATCTTTCAACAAAGAGAGATAGTAAATAAACCAGAGAGTCAGCAAAGCAATTCAGAGGGTTATCCTTCAGTTCAGGAGAATAATCAAAACAATAATGAACATAATTGTTCTTCATATCAGGAGGATACTCAGAACACTATTGGTCATATACAAAATTTAATGGAGGATATGAGTAAGGTGCGCAAAGAGCAACGAGCTTGTGCTGAACAAATCGCACGATTAACTAAATCAAACGTTGAAAGAAACAATCCAGCGAGATACGGAACCAGCTGCCACAAGAACACGGGGACAAGAAGTAAGTTCCAGTAGATTCTAAGGCAGAAAAGAAAGAAATAATCGAGATCAAAGAATGGTACTAAGATCCACATCACAGCAACCTGGACAAGAAAGGATGAATCGGGCAGACCCAGGACCACAACATGATCAATGACAAAAATGCTTTGAAGCTATGGAGCAAATGAGGGAAGAAATAAGAAGTCTAAAGAATAAAGAAGGTGGGCGAATAGAGCAAGTGTTAAAGGAAACCATACGAACGCTATTGGCACCACATTTAGCATTTGCACCAATGCCCCGAGAATGTAGCACTCCTGTTTTTTGAATGCTATGATGGTACCAGGGATCTGACCCCACATTTGAAATATTACAACCGAATCATGGTGCGTTGTGAGCAAAATGATGCTGTAATGTGTCGATGTTTCCCGTCAAGTTTGAAGGGACTGGCACTGGCATGGTATGATAAATTGCAAGAAAGTTCTATTCACTCGTATGCGCAATTAATTCAAAAAAATTTGGAAGCGTAAATGGACAACAGACCCGTTGACTCAGGATTGGATAGATTATATTCACTCTCTTCATGGCCAGAAGAATCAATTCGTGACTATACAGCTCGGTGGCATGCAATCTTCCAGGCAATCGGAGATGTTGAGCCAGATCCTGCCATTAACAATTACAAGTGGGGAATAGCTGACCGAAAAAGCCAGCTCTTTTTTGATATTCATAACATCAACCCGAAGAATGAGGGGCGCCTTAGAGAAATAATCGAGACATGTGCGATACTTCAAGACATACAGGGACAATGTCCAAGGATAATATCGCAACAGCAAGGAGAAACAAAAAGAACAAATTCGATAGAACTGTCGTTCGAGTCGGGGAAAAGATTTCCAAATGAAACTGAAACTAGTGAACCAAAACGTCCACGGACAGAGGGAAGGAAGCAATTTTTTCAAGAACGAATATTTATAAAAATTAACACTCCATATTCTGAAATTTTAAAAGTAATAAAAAATAGACCATACTTTCAATGGCCACCAACAAAAGAGCGACAACCAAAGCACACTTAAAACTCAAAAGAATATTGTGAGTATCATTGCTATCGGAGGCATTCAACCGATCGATGCAAAAACTTAATTTTACTAGTCCAAGGGATGATTGACGCTGGGGAGTTAAAAGAATTCATTCAATCACCTGCGCCACTGTCAAGGCTTGATAAAGGGAAAGCTGTCAATATCCCCCACAACAATCAGACGATCAATACGATTTCATTTTCGGAATCAAATCCATCATCGATGAACGCAACAATTGATAGGAAGCTACGCAAGAGAATAATCAACCATGAAGTATTTAAAGTTGCAGGGAGGATCACTGAAACATGGGAAGAATGGATGGCTTCCCCACTAACATTTTCAGCAGAAGAGGTAGATCAAGAAGTAGAAACTCACAATGACCCGCTGGTTCTCACCCTGCCTGTGTCTGGTTGGAATATCACAAAAATTTTGATAGACGGAGGAAGTTCTCTTAATGTGTTGTTCTATGACACATTTATAAAAATGGGATTGAAAGAAGATCAGTTTGAGCCATCTCGCTACACCATCTATGGATTCAATGGAGTAGCATCGAAGCCAGAGGAGAAGTCACACTCGAAACAATGACTGGACCATTGAATATTGCAACAAAGTTTAGTGTGGTAGAAGCGCCCTCACCTTACAATGCCATCATCAGGAGGCATTGGGTCTATAAGTTGAAAGGGGTCCCATCAACTTACCATCAATACTTGCGATTTCCAACGCCTCAGGGAGAAATGGAAATTAAAGGAGATCAGAGCATGGCGAGAACGTGCGCCCTCACGGGAGCACACATAAATCAAGAAAGAGCCCAGCAAGTGAAAGCAAAGAAGAAGGAAAGAAAAATCCAAGCTAAGGAAGGAGCAATAAATCAATATTTGTCTAAAGTCGCAGCTAGCAAGTCAAGCAACGAAGAAGGAAAAGATTCTATAGTCAAAGGAGATGAGTTAGGAGCAGGAAAAGGGGGTGAAACCTCACAATAGCAGCTCAAGGGGGATCCCACATTCTTAGGAACCCCCAAATCTGCTTTTTCGGCCGTTAAGGAAACCAAGAACATCAATATTGGAACGCCAGAATTTCCAAAGACAATTAAAATTGGAACCCTGATGAGCCCAGAAAGGGAACACGATCTAATCAATTTACTCGAAGAGTATGCAGATGTATTTGCGTGGAAAATAGGAGACATGCCAGGAATTGACCCAAGCATTGTTCAACATGAACTGCATATACATCCGGGCACCATACCATTTCGACAATGGATGCGAAAAGTAGCACCTGCATATCATGATCCAGTAGAAAAAGAATTGAAAAAGCTAATGAACGCAGGATTCATTCGAGAAGTGCGCTACCCAACGTGGATATCAAATATGGCCATAGTCCCAAAGAAGACTGGAGGGGTGAGAATTTGCATAGACTTTACCAATTTGAATAAAGCATGTCCAAAAGACAGTTATCCACTTCCAAGCATTGATCAATTAGTAGATGCTGTCGAAGGACATGAAGCCTTTTCTTTTATGGATGGACAGTCTGGGTATAACCAAATTGCACTAGCCGAGGAAGATCAAGATCATACTGCGTTTTTTACCCCGCGAGGATTGTATTATTATACGAGAATGCTGTTTGGATTAAGAAATGCAGGAGAAACCTAAGTGGATGCAATATTCAAACCTTGGATAGGACGCACATTGGAAGTCTACGTAGATGACATGCTGGTAAAAAACAAGATGGCAAAGGACCATTTACAAGACTTGAGAGAGATTTTCCAATCTTTGCGCAAGTACAAAATGAAAGTCAACCCGGAAAAATGTATCTTTGGAGTTACATCAGAGAAGTTTTTAGGTTATCTAGTCACCGAAAAAGGAATTGAAGTCGATCCAGCAAAAATACAGGCTATTGTAAATATGCCATCCCTAAAAAATGTTAAGGAGGTAGAGAGACTGAACGGATGTTTGGCAGCGCATAAAAGGTTCATTGCAAGGTCATCAGATAAATGCAAACCATTTTTTGATACTCTAAAGAAAGGAAGCAAGTTTATATGGAATGAAAACTGCGAACAAGCTTTTCAGAACATCAAAATTTATCTTACGACTTTACCCGCATTATAGAAACCGCAGCCTGAAGAGATCTTGTCCCTATATATAGCTGCAACAGAAGATGTAGTAAGCGCTGTACTGGTGCGAACAAATGATAAGGTGGAAAAACCAATTTACTACATTAGCAAGACTTTCAACCTTGCGGAGAGGAACTATACCAAGATTGAACAATTAATAATAGCACTGGTATTTGCCACGCAAAAGCTGCGCACATATTTTCTAACACACTACGTACGTTACCAAGCAAGGCTCCGCTGGAATCAGTGTTAAAAAATGCAGGAAAAGTGGGAAGAATTGCAAAGTGGAATGCTCAATTGGAACAATTTCACATTCTTTTTGAAATGCAAACTGCTCAAAAGTCCCAGGTTTTAGCGGAGTTTCTTGCAGATTTTCCATTAGATGATGATTTTGAAATCCAGGGGTTACCAGGAGTAGAAGAGGACGACTCTCAGGAAATTTTGGACCCTGTCAATTCTCGGAGATGGGAAGTTTTTGTTGATGGAGCCCGAAATAAAGAGGGGCAGGAATCGGTATTGTAATAACAACACCCGCGAGGGAGCGATTGATACATGCTTTTCGAAGAGTTTGGAGAGCACACCAACAATATAGTAGAATACGAGGTTGTGGTTCATGCCTTCCGGCTAATTATTGAATTAGGAATTACCGATGTACGATTGACAAGTGACTCATAATTGATAATCCGACAAGTTGATCTGAAATATCTAGCAATTGATAAAGAATTGATTGAATACAAAGGTCTCGTGCAAAAGTTAGCATCCCCAAGTTCCAAACATCATTTTTCGCCCTTTTTCAAGAGATAAGAATCGTCATGCAGATGCGTTAGCTTTTATCTCCTCAATGATCAAGGATCCGAATACATCTGCCGTCAAAATTGGACGTATTTATGAACTATCAATTAAAATATGGGCAGTTGAAAACATGGAAGATGAAATAAGTGAAGATCTTGAGGATCCGGCCACAAAGAATGATATAAATATACCCCAAAACCCAAAGGATAGGTACGTAGAAGAAGCTTGGAGGATTGCGCTACATCATTATTTGCAAAAACAAATATTGCCTACGGACGCCAAGGAAGCAAGGAAAATACAATCAAAGTCTGTTAACTATCAATTAAGGGATGGTATTTTGTACCGAAAGTTCTTCATGGGAACACTACTCCGGTGCGTATCGCGACCAGAAGGACATCCAATTCTACCAGATATACATTATGGTGACGCTGGGAATCATAGCGGGAGATGATCATAATCTCTCAAGGCAAAAACGAAGGGATATTATTGGGTCACAATGCAAAAGGATGCCGAAGATATGGTCAAAAGATGTGAAGAATGTCAACGCTTTGCTAAGAAGATCAGAGCGCCGGCAACAGAACTCAATTCGATACTTAGTCCATGGCCATTTGTAAAGTGGGGAGTAGATATTGTCGGACCCCTACCTGAAGGAACACGGAAAAGGAAGTACCTAATTGTAGCAACAGATTATTTCACCAAGTGGGTGGAAGCAAGGGTACTTGCACATATTAGAGACTCGGATGTGTTCAAATTCTTGTTTGAATACATAATTTGTAGATTTGGAATCCCAGTAGCAATAGCTTCGGACAATGGACAGCAGCTGCAGGGAAAAAATATTAACATGCTTTTTGAAGCCTTCAATATCCAATATAGAAAGTCAACTCCACTTTACCCCCAGAGCAATGGGCAGGCTGAAGCTACAAACAAGACAATTGCACTTAATCTCAAGAAGACTTTGTAAGGGCATCACAAGCGATGGTGTGAGCAACTTCATAACACTCTATGGGCCTATCACACCACATGAAGGTCTTCCACTGGAGAGTCACCGTTCTTACTCACCTATGGGGAAGAAGCGGTCATACCAACGGAGATAATATTACCAACAACCAAAGCGGAGGCATGGGAAAGGAATTTAAATAAAGATTTAATGCTTGAAAAGTTGTATGATCTGGAAGAAAGAAGAGAAGTTGCATTGAAAAAGATGGAGAGTTATCAAAGAAAGTTAGCAAGTGAATATGGAAAAAAAGTAAAGCTGTGCCATTTTGTTGAAGGACAGTACGTATTGTGAAAAATTCCGGAATATCAAAAGAATAAAAAGGCAGGTACACCCACTTGGGGAGGTCCTTATATCATATAGGACGTTGCGGGACAAGGATCTTAGTATTTGCGAAAATATGGATGGAGAAGTTTTGCGACATCCTTGGAATGCGCAATATCTTAAACCATATTATCCATAATTTTCTATGCAATCATATAATAATTTGTGCTCATACTGGGTAAAGCAAATAAAGGCAAAATTTCATAGGAGACCCATGTAAAAGTCTTGAATATTGACTATTGGGTACATCCGCTAGCAAGAGATACCCTATATGACATTAATTATTATATCAAGTAACAGGGTCCACATAGGTAATTTCCTCTTGGCCAGAGAGAAATTACTATGTGAAGCGCACCCTCAAAAGGATCCCAGGGTACAATAAATCCTTGAGGTTTCCAATTATATACTCACTAATAAATTTGTATTATGATTTTATTGCAGGAACAAAAGTAAAATGTCAAACGTATGAAGAGAATATCAGAAAATAATTACTTCTATTTATATTTCGTGACAGTTTACAAGAACAAAAATGATACGCAACAGCATCCAGATACAAGAGGAACTCTAAGAAGCAGGATCATTGATAGGAGTTGAGTCAACATTTGAAGCCGGATCAGAAGCTGAAGAAGGAGTATCACGGGGAGGAATAACACAGGGAGCAGGCTCAGGAACCACCCTGCGTGGATAGGTTTTGGTCCAACCATCCTTCGCGACCCTATCAAGGGTATTAATAATCGCCATAGCAATACCCCATTTCGTCTCAACTTTCATATACTCCATCTTCTCACGTGAAGCAATAAGTGTATCCTCGTACGTTTTTATCTTACTATCAGCTGATGAAGCCTTGCTCTCAGCCAAAGAAGCTTGATTCTGCCAGTACGCAAGCTTTTCCTCCGCCTTGGCCAAGTCATCATAATAACATTTGACAGCAGTCTTCCAGTTAACATCTGCTTCTTCCGCTTTGGAAGTAATCTGAGTAATTCGGTCTTGCTCCTCAACCAATTTAGCTGTGGCTTCACCAATTTGCTCATTTACCTCCTTCAGCTTGTCCTTAGCTTCAGAAAGCTCCTTCTCAACCTCAGCGGACAAAAGCTTAACTTTCTTCAACTCCTTGTCATACTCCTCAGCCTTGGAAGCTGCTCTCTTAAACTTCCCCTCAAAATCTACATAGCAAATAAAAGGTTGTTAGACCGTGTAAAAAGTAAGTAAAAGTAACTTTTTGATATAAAATAAACCACCTATAGCAAGGGACTCAAACTTTTGTAAATCCTGGACATTTTTGTCATTAGAAAGATCAAGAAATTCAAATTCACTTAGAAGTTTAACATAATCTTTCGTGGATTGCTCGAGATCTTGTTTATATTGCGCAATCTCAACTTCATCTGCTAATCGTCTATCTCGCAGCAAGTTGATCTTCTCAATGCGTTTATCAACTTCTCTTTGTAAACTCTGAATATTGATATCTCGATGAAGGACTTTATCTGAGAGGCTGTGGACTTGACCTTGAGCTTCCAAAAGATCTTTTCCTCTAGCATGAGAGTCCGCAGCTGCGTTATCTCTTTCCGTGATGAGCTGCGCCATAAAAGTTGAATGTCTGGAGTCATGTTGCGACCTAGATCAAGAAAATTTAGCAACGATACTTTTGCGTCCAGCAATTTATTGAAATTTATTGAAATTTAGTTGAATGTCTCAATGAGAATCTCATTCCTCTCGTCCAGCAATTTATTGAAATTTTCCTTGACCTTTACATTCTCCTCGGCGACTTTCATTACATGCCCATGTAAAGATGTGGCTCTAGCCCACAGTTTAATAACAAGATTTGAATCCCCCTCTGATCCCATAAAGAAATTCAGAAATATGTGCTAAAGAGAAATAAAATGACATAAAAGATGAAGTAATGTAACCTTGGCTTTGAAGAGTAGACAGCTGTTGTCGGAGCACTTCATTCTCTTGTTTTAATTCAGGAGCCACCTTCCGACAGTCGGAGACGTAGTGTGTTAGCCTCCGCTCTAACTTCAGCAAGTTCTTCTTCAGTACTCCTGAGTTTATCCTCCATCATTAATGAACGAGCCTGGAAGAACTTGTATGCAATCAGAGAGCAACTCTCATTATAAGCAAGCTGTGAAATCAAAGATGAGCATCAAGATGGGAAATAAAGGAATACGAATCAATAAATAAACAATTTGTGAGAAATATACCTTCATAAGAGCCTGCTGCGGACGGGTATATACAGCTTCGTCTGCCACCGCGAGGACCTCAACAAGAGTGGAGGGCACCTCGACGTCGAAAGGGCAAACTTCATTTGCATTGTCCTTTGACCATGCTTTCATCACTGTGTCAAAAGGAACGGAACGCATGTCCGCTTGCAGTTTGGCAACAGAAGCAGAATCAGCAGGCTTTGGCTCAGCGTCGCTAGGAATAAGAAGCAGATCCTTTTCCTTAAACCAATCAAACGCACTTCTTCTTTTCCAACAAGGTTATCAGCTTAGCAAGTACCCTTGCCCTTCTCCCTACGGGAAGCCCTCTCTCCACTAACAACTGAAGAAAAGTATACATCTTCCTCAGATGGGAAGCCCAACTTTTCTGCGTTCCCAGTAGCACCCCCTGCGTTTTCGTGAAGGGAAGAATCCACAGCATTGGCAACCATGGATGGAGAAGGATTTGCTACGTTAGCAGCTACGTCTTCTTCAATAGAAGCATGCTCAACTTCAGTTTCAGTTATTGTCTACAACCTGGTAGGAGCATATTAAATTACAACTCCATTCAATTCCGTCAGGGGCGCAACCACGTCCTTGTCAGCCAAATCATCCACGAAATCAGAAAGCATGATGTCATCAACTTGAAACAAAGGAGAATGAGATATAAAATAAGAGAGGACGGAGCTTGCATCCAGGGGAGACTCAGTATCTGCTACTTGAGGAGCTTCAGTATCAACATCACCCAATGCAGCGGAACGAGAACATATAGAGTTACTTTATGCACCATGCCGCCTTCTATCATCAAAATAGGCTTATTAGGAGGAGGGTTAACCTTAGCCACCTTCTTAGTAGAAGCACGAGGAGTAGCCTTCATTTTCTTCTGGCCCTGTTAAAATTTTCAAGTAAATTAGCAACACACAATTTAAACGTTTTGAGTACCTTAAAAGACAGAGCAATACCTTGTCAGATGGAGGAGTAGTTTTACGCTTGGTGCCCACATCAGTCTCTAAAATTTCTTTCTCTTTTAGAGGCTGTGTAAAAAAAAATTTTAAGGAAACTTACGCAACAGCTAAAGATCAGGAGAAATGAAAAAATCATTACTTACTGCATCACCATAAGAGAAATTAAATCCGTCGAAATTCAATATCCACAGACAATAGGAGGGGAAGCGTTCCTGAAGGATCCGCACGGTACTTTTCGAAGCCTGGCCATAAATCTAGGGCCCTTCAATCACCAATGGAGTAAGGTACCATCGGTAATCATGGTCCCTGCGCAGCTTTCCAGTCAAAGTTTCCTCCGTTCCCGGGATGAGATTTATCTTCGTAGCATCAATATCAGCCAGCAAATGGATTCCATCGCCTCTCGTGCGTCCAAGACCAACACTCAAGTTCATATAATTCTTATCAGCAAAAGAATCAGTGTAGGACAAATGAAAGTTCTCCACTTTGTAATGGACGCGGTTCGCAGGATTAGGTGTATAGCAGGTGAAGTTGGTTTGCCCAACACTGCGCATGCTGCATTCATCCAGTATTCTCCACCAGTTTTCTTTGTACTGTGTAACTGAACGCCTAGTGTTATATAGCCAGACCACGACTAGCTAGGACTTCAAATTGATAGGGGAATCGACTGTCATATAAGGGCAGCCTTAACCCTGCGTCTATTCCACCAGCAGTAACCAGCAGTCTCGTGGGAGAGTAATCGAAACCCAGGATCATGTTCAAGGAAATATTATCTCCTTCAGGAGATTTATAAAGGGAAACTTTAAAGTTCTGAAGGCCATAGTTCCTTTTGAACTCCTCAATATCCGTATTTTTAAAGCTAAGAAGCTCGTGAACCCGATCACTTCTGGTAGTAGACCTAACAGGATGCGGAGCAAGGCTGCGAATTCTCCTGGGATGTACCGGCCTACCTTCATCCCTTTTCTTGTCAGCAGAATGCCGGTCACCGTGGGAAGCATGTTTTGGGGCACGGCTACTATCTTTTTCAGACATGATTAATCTGCAGACCAAGGAGAAACAAAGTTACAATGATGAACAGTATAAAATAATGGAAAACTTAACAGAAAAATCAACATGCATAAATTTCTACAGAAGAAGTCTAACAGTCTCACCAGTAAAAAAAAGATGAAGTTAATCAGCGAAGATTTGATCTTGGGAAGTAAAAACCTTGATCAAACAGGGAATCTCAAAAAAATTTAAGGAATAAAGACTTTAAAAAGAAGAAGACAGAAGAAGATCAGAAATGCAATCAACTACAAATTTGGAAAGCAAAAAATAATGAGAAAAATGACAAGACTTTCTCTTAAAAACTGAACCAGTGAACTGACACAACTGCAAAAAAGAATTCAAAAGGCCCGAATCCAAACGACGTGCCTTCTTGAAAACGTATGAAACCGCCGAAATTCAAATTTATTAGGAGCACAAAACCCAACAGTCATCATTACTTTTTTCCTTTTCGAATTCTAGGCACGTGGGAGAGAAATCCAAAAGACAAAAAGGGGGCAAATTGTAAGGACATAAATTCATCAGTTCCACGTGTTTACATCATAAGAAGGAAGTATCACACTATGATACACCGAGAATTAGAAGAGCAAAATAAATGATAAAGAAAGAAAGCTATAAAACATTTTTCACACATCAACTGACACCGGAAGCAGAAAAGTCAGACTAAATTAATGTATACAAGACACGTGGAAAGAACACAAGAAAAAGCATCATCAATAGCCAAGAAAATCATCTGCGCTTTGCTATCTCTTGCGTTCCACAATCATCCGCGCTCTGCTATCTCTTCGAAAAATTATATGATTCAGTTCAAATGAGTTTTTGTCAATGGAAATCATTAATGGAACCATACCTTAATGGAGTTTTGTATTTCACCATTAACATAATAATCATGTTCCATGAATTTTTTCATTTCAGTTCTTATTCGTCTGAGTTGACTAGCTAGCTAAAGCCTAATTTGAAAGAGGGAGTTTAGGTCATTTGAGGAGGAAGCAAGATCCAGATTTTGGTCTGGCACTATTAATTAATTTATTTTTTGTCAAATATTCAACTGGCATTATTAATTAGGCTATGATAATACAGTTTATCTATGATTGTGATGGGGAGGATTTATGGAAAATAAATTTATTATTTTATTATTATTATTTATCTTTTATTATTGTTATATTTAGTAGAAAAATAATTAATTTTTGGAATTATTATTTAGGGTAATTTTAGAAGAGTCTAGAAGTTTATTTTAAGAGTTTTAATAAGTTAGAAAAATTGCCTAAATGGAGTAGATACCTTGGGAAACAAGTTTATAAGTTTTTGATAAGTTTAGGGTTTGTTTAGTAGGAGTTATCAATATAAGGAGCTCCAAAAAAGAAAGTTAGGGTAGTTTTTGATTAATTAAAATTCTTTTATTTGTATTATCATTGTTGAGTTTATTGATTTTGATTTTTATTCATAGTTGAGTTCACCCCATAGTCTGAATACTAATCTCATATCTATAGTCGTTATTCGTAGTGAATTAACGAAGTATAAATAACCCCGTAGATTATAAGATATCTCTTTGAAGATCAACTAATTTATATTGATTTCTACCCATTCTACTGGTTACTTTTCAATAATTCTATTCCGTTGCGATTATTATCATCTTTACACGCTTCTGATCTGCATCTGTTGGTTACCAGAGCAAAGTTTTATTCTAGGGTTAATAAGATGTTACTCAGATGAGTATCAGGGTTAATAAATTGTCACCAAGACGAGATCCGAGAAGAATTGAATATCTGATCAAATCAAAGAAGGAGATCCTGGAAGTGATAAAATGTTATTTGAAGAAGTCACTAAAATCTCGATCTAAACCATGTTTGCTTATAGAAGAAAATAATAGTGCAGATAATTACGTTGAAGACTTGTTTTTATGTCATGACAATGATGCACAAAATCAAGTTATTGTTGAGAGATACACAACTCCGATCTTTGATAAATATCCCGATGATAAAGAGGATATGAAATTTTCTTCTCAAAAAGGCGAAGAACATCCTGTTTCTGACAAAGAAAAACAGTCTCAAGAAGTTTCACATGATTTAATGGAGTTTCATGGTGACTCATCTAATTCTAATAAACTTATTGATTTAGAAATTCCTGATATTGATGAGTTGTCTTTGCCCGAGACTAAGCTAGTTGTTGATTATTATGATACACAAATGGTCTCTCATATCTACCCTAACATGAGAGAATTTTTTGAATCAACTTATGATGATCCGTTTTGGGCTTCCATCATACCTCATGCTTCTATACGGTGCCTAAATTTTTTACAACCTCAATTCATGTGTATGAAGATTGTCATCAACGAGTTATACATGCAGAACATGGTACCGACAAGATTCGAGGACGAATCTTCTCCAACACCGGTAGAATGATGGAGGGAGATTTATGGAAAATAAATATATTATTTTATTATTATTATTATTTATATTTTATTAATATTATTTTGAGTAGAAAAATAATTAATTTTCGGATTTATTATTTAGGATAATTTTAGAAGAGTCTAGAATTTATTTTAAGAGTTTTAATAAGTTAGAAAAATATCTTAAAGGTAGTAGATACGTTGGGAAACAAGTTTATAAGTTTTTGATAAGTTTAGGATTTGTTTAGTAGGAGTTATATATATAAGGAGCTCCAAAACGAAAATTAAGGGAGTTTTTGATTAATTAAAATTATTTTATTTTTATTAAATTTGTTGAGTTTATTAATTTTGATTTTTATTCATAGTTGGGTTCACCCCATAGTCTGAATACTAATCTCATATCTATAGTCATTATTCGTAGTGAATTAACGAAGTCTAAATAACCCCGTAGATTATAAGATATCTCTTTGAAGATCAACTAATTTATATTGATTTCTACCTATTCTACTGGTTACTTTTCAATAATTCTATTCCGTTGCGATTATTATCATCTTTACACGCTTCTGATCTGCATCTGTTGGTTACCAGAGCAAAGTTTTATTCTAGGGTTAATAAGATGTTACTCAGATGAGTATCAGGGTTAATAAATTGTCACCAGGACGAGATCCGAGAAGAATTGAATATCTGATCAAATCAAAGAAGGAGATCCTGGAAGTGATAAAATGTTATTTGAAGAAGTCACTAAAATCTCGATCTAAACCATGTTCGCTTATAGAAGAAAATAATAGTGCAGATAATTACGTTGAAGACTTGTTTTTATGTCATGACAATGATGCACAAAATCAAGTTATTGTTGAGAGATATACAACTCCGATCTTTGATAAATATCCCGATGATAAAGAGGATATGAAATTTTCTTCTCAAAAGGGCGAAGAACATCCTGTTTCTGACAAAGCAAAACAGTCTTAAGAAGTTTCACATGATTTAATGGAGTTTAATCAGGAGTCATCTAATCCTAATAAACTTATTGATTTAGAAATTCCTGATATTGATGAGTTGTCTTGCCCGAGAGTAAGCTAGTTGTTGATTATTGTGATACACAAATGGTCTCTCATATCTACCCTAACAAGATAGAATTTGTTGAATCAACTTATGAAGATCCGTTTTGGGCTTCCATCATACCTCATGCTTCTATACGGTGCCTAAATTATTTTTTACGACATCAATTCATGTGTATGAAGATTGTCATCAACGAGTTACACATGCAGAACATGGTACCGGCAAGATTCGAGGACGAATCTTCTCCAACACCGGTAGAATGATGGAGGGAGATTTATGGAAAATAAATTTCTTATTTTATTATTATTACTTATATTTTATTAATTATTTTTAGTAGAAAAATAATTAATTTTCGGATTTATTATTTAGAGTAATTTTAGAAGAGTCTAGAAGTTTATTTTAAGAGTTTTAATAAGTTAGGAAATTTGCCTAAAGGTAGTAGATACCTTGGGAAACAAGTTTATAAGCTTTTGATAAGTTTATGGTTTGTTTAGTAGGAGTTATCTATATAAGGATCTCCAAAAACGAAAATTTGGGGAGTTTTTGATTAATTAAAATTATTTTATTTGTATTAAACTTGTTGAGTTTATTGATTTTGATTTTTATTCATAGTTGGGTTTACCCCAAAGTCTGAATATTAATCTCATATTTATAGTCGTTATTCCTAGTGAATTAACGAAGTCTAGATAACCCCGTAGATTTTAGGATATTTCTTTGACGATCAACTAATTTCTATCAATTTCTACCCATTCTACCGGGTATTTTTCAATAATTCTATTCCGCTGCGATTATTATCATCTTTACACGCTTCCGATCTGCATCAGAATGTGATTATTCAAAATGTGGATCTGAAAAGAAACGTACAAAATAATGGATTTTCAGATCTAAATTTTGAATATTTTTTCTAATAAACAGAGATACAGACTTACAAGACGTTATTAAATTGGTGCCCATACTACGCACCGGGCATGATCTGTTAGGATGTTGTAGGAGATATTAGCCAATTAGGTGATTTGAGTGTATCCAGTCTGGAAAAGGATAGAATAGAGCATGGGTATCTTTAAATTGGTTCTGAGAAAGTAGTCATTTTTTTGGTGTTTTTTTTTCAAAGTTCCCAATCTACAAAAACCTAATTTCATTTCCACCTTCTCAGCTCAAATACTTGATTCATCCAGATAAATCTCAGAGCGTTGGCAACAGAAATCAATGAACCTAACCCACTATGGATCACGATAATCCGGTGTATTAAGTATTTGGTGTAAAGGTGGTGTAAGCATATTTATCTCAAACAACCAATAGGGTGAGCGGTTTTCATAACCCAAATTCTTTTGAACCAATTGGAACTTAGCACGTGTCCCTTCCAAAATCATTCATGCTCAAAGACCCTTTTCCAGCCAATAGAGACAGTGGGTTTTATTACCATTCAATATGGAACCTCATACCACTTAAAGTTTTAAATAAGTGATATAGTAAAAATCGACACTGTCTTTCACACGCTCACACTTTACAAAAAGCTCACACACTCACTGCACTATTACTGATAAGTATTTCATATATTTGCAAACAATTGCAGTAGTTTCTGTGGCACCACTAGGTGTTATACAGTTCAGGTCCACCCAAAGGGTCAGTGCTGCGAAATCTATACTTGAAGTAGCGTCCGTAAAGACTCGATGCTAACTATGCCGTTTTTTTCTGCTACAGATTTCGGAAAAGTTGGAATTTAAGAATCATATCAAAATTTCTTTCCACAGCTGCGGAGAGTTGATGAGCTTCATATTACAAGACTTATATACAGCATACAAGACAAAATACTTATCACATTTAACATACAACTGTGTGGCTTACACAAACAGAAGATTTAATAACGCAGCGGAAGCGTACAACTTGAATCAAAGATCCAATAAATAATAAAAACTAGTGTAAGATCAATAAATTCACGAAAATAATAACAAAAAAAAAATAATAACTAAGAAAATAACTTTGATATAAATTAAATAGTAATATTGGTTGTAGAATTTTGTTTCTCTACCATGTTGGGCCTTGTTATATAGGCTTCAATAATTCTAAATATAATTAGAACTAGAAAAAAATCAAACTAAACTAAAAAATAAGCCAATACTAAAAAAAAATAAAGAACTTATAAGTAGAATGTCCTACATCATTTAATCCTTGTATATTCACCATTACAAAGACCTATAAGGTGCAATGCATTCAATACTTCATATTGTCAAGACAATTTTTTCACGTTACTCCACTTGTTCTTCAAATCTCCCTGAGTAACAGAAAATAGTGTGGGAGTGTATACAACAAACTGGGAAATTGTAATGAGAGTAGAAGAGTAAAACAACATCTTTACAGCATTTGTCTCGTCGAATATATCACGATTCTCGTCTAAAATGCCTGTCCAGTTCCCTCTACAAGTCCTATATACAGAGACTATTTTAAGTTGGATATCAGAATGCGTACTAATACTATACTCCTTATGTGAGGTACTCACACATATTCTCAAAAATCATGTTTGGGTATGAATCATATTTAATTTGTAGAAAATAAAATGGCAATTTATTATTTGATTTCCAACAATAAGATCAAATGTTACGATAATTTAAAGCATTCTCAAACATATAGTCATGTACAATTTATAGTACAATGTACTGTATGTGAAGTCTTATTCGAAAAAGTTAAAATGTTTTCATTTCCATGGATGATGATAGTTTCATCTTTTGCAGACCACCCCGCGTCCATCAATTCCACTGCTGCAAGTTACGCTAGCATACTCTGATCCTTTGTTAGAAGACCCAATGCCAGTATATCTAGCGACACTGCAATCATTTGCAAAGACACTTGAAGTAATAAACTTATTGTCTCCACCCATGACAGGCATAGAAGCGCCCATTTTCAATTTACTTACGTACTCGTTTGCGTATGTTTGTCCTAAAACACCATTTACATTGTCACTGAGTGAGTAAAATTTGAAGCCCAGATCAAGATGAGCAAAGCAGTTGTCTTTACTTATTCCATAGTTGTGAACCTTGGAATCTTCTTCTGTTATGGGTACAACATTAGCAGTTATCTTGAAGCTTCCATCAACTTCAACGATGATTTTGTTGGTCACACTTGACCTGGTAATGGTGACACTTGGGTCAGCTTCAGATTGCCATTTTGCACCTTCTGATTCAGGCAAATAGATAGGTTCTCCATCAAAGGAGAGTCCTAAACGATCTACAGAATCATCCCACATTGCTGTTTTTCGGGCTCCGACATATATCTGGTGATTATTAAAGAGGATACCAACCGCTTGGACCCAGGTAAAATCTCTTTTCATGCTTGGGTTTCTTTTACCAATGAAGTGCGCATTTATGTGGAGGTTAGAATCTGAAAGTAGGCAAAAGTTTCGATTTTGCTTCCCATGGAAGTAAAAGGTAATGCCATCACCACCAATGAATCGTGGATCTTGGCAAACAGCTCCAGGTTGATCACAGTCTGCATGTCACAAATAATATCATTAATTGTATTCACAAAAAATAAAATAAAAATCTAATTATATTATGTACTAATTCAAAAACTTTATTTAGATAGTTGATTATCAAGCTATTTATTTAGAGGAATGCGGCACTTACTGCACATAGGTTTGCAGGTTACACAGTCGACCACGCAACCAGTAGGACATGCAGCAGGGCACACATGTTCAACATTGTAGCACTGATTATATTTTGGGTTTCTACACCTCGCTCTCCTCTTTGCTGAAACATCTGAACTTGTTGGAGTTGATGGACTTGTAGGGGTACTGGGTGTAGGACTAGAAGGTGGTGTTGGATAAACAGGAGATGGAGTTGGTTCAGAAGGTGGCGTGGGTGTTATTGGAGGTGAAGGGATTGGTTCAGAAGGTGGTGTGGGTGTTATTGGAGGCGAAGGAGTTGGTTCAGAAGGTGGTGTTGGTGTTACTGGAGGTGAGGGAGTTGGCTCGGAGGGTGGTGTTGGATAAACTGGAGGTGAAGGAATCGGATCTGAAGGTGGCATAGGTGTAACTGGAGGTGAAGGAGTAGGCTCAGAGGGTGGTGTTGGTGTTACTGGAGGCGCAGGAGTAGGCTCAGAGGGTGGTGTAGGTGTAACTGGAGGAGAGGGAGTGGGCTCGGAGATTGGTGTTGGTGTAACTGGAGGTGAAGGAATTGGCTCCAACGGTGGTGTAGGTGTAACCGGAGGTGATGGGATAGGCTCAGAAGGTGGTGTTGGATAAACTGGAGGTGAAGGAATCGGCTCTGAAGGTGGCGTAGGTGTAACTGGAGGCACAGGAGTAGGCTCAGAGGGTGGTGTAGGTGTAACTGGAGGAGAGGGAGTGGGCTCGGAGATTGGTGTTGGTGTAACTGGAGGTGAAGGAATTGGCTCCAACGGTGGTGTAGGTGTAACTGGAGGTGATGGGATAGGCTCAGAAGGTGGTGTGGGAGTAATTGGAGGTGAGGGAATTGGCTCAGCGGGTGGTGTAGGTGTAACTGGAGGTGAAGGAGTAGGCGGTGTAGGGACAATGGGAGGTGAAGGCGTAGGCACCGTGGGAGGTGTAGGGTAAATTGGAGGTGAAGGAGTTGGCACGGAAGGAGGTGTAGCTGGAGGAGTTTTATCTTTTCCTTTACCTTTGTCATCACCACCTGGTGGAGGACTAGTGTCTTCTGGAGGACCATCAGATGATCCATCGTCAGGACCGCAAATGGGTTTGCATGAACGACAGTTTACATGACAACCATTATCACAAAACTTAGGGCAAACATGAACCAGATTATGACATTCCTTATACGCCGTATTATGACATGTAGCGGTGTTAGGAGGGTTGTTGGCGATTCCAGGCGGAGTTCTTGCTGACTCTGCAATTACCCCAATCATCAATAACATCATAACCGATGCACCCACAAGTTGCATCCTATTTCTAGCCATGATATTAGTTTGCTTCAATCTAGATAATTGAAACAAACTAAATAGTTAGAAACTGTGAAATGAACTGATTATTTAAGTTGATTTTGTTCAGTTGTTCTACCACTATTTATAAAGAAATGAATTCCTTCATGGTTGCATGGTATGAAATATAATATTAATGCTTCTATTTAGGATCATGCTGGTTAACAATTTTACACTAGTTCGATTTCACATGGGTTAGCTGTTGCTAAAATAATATAAATCTTGTCAAGTCAACTAACTCTTTTTGCATTTGTTTCACTTCTTTTCCTTCTTGTTGTCGTCAAAGTGTTTTCTGTACTATATAGTCTTAATGAAAGCTTGCTAATGTATTAAGGTATCTTATTAAAGTTTAAGAAGTAGTAGTTCCAAAGCTAAATAGCCTATTAGACTTACCTTCCAGCAGTAATCAAGAGTGCCTTTACAACTGGTATCATTTCCCAGTGATCACTTTACTTAAGAAAACAATTATTCAATTAAATATTATTGCATGCATACTAGGAGATTGGGAATTGATAGAATCATAAAGCAACTACTGTGACAATTAAATTAGTCGAAATCCAGTAGATCGCATAATCTTCTCTATGTGATGCAATGCTAGAGATATGCAACATCACATAGAGGGCTATGGTCAGCAGAGACCCGGTAACAGGTAAAGAATATTTTTGGTCCACCTTTAACCTTCATGTTTCAGTTGTTTTTCTTTTTTTGGCAAGTTAAAAAAATTTATTAAAAAAAAAAACGCTAAATACTAGTAAATTACTCCCTTAGTTTTTTTTAGAGGATTTTAAACTTAGACTCAAAAAAATTATTATTTTTATTGTCAGGTCTAAAATATTTTTAAATTTATGTGACATCCATGATTATTTGAAATTATGAAAAAAATATTTAAATAACTTGTTATGCATCATAATTTTTCAGGGGTATGATTGATAACCAAACTAGAATATAATAATATCTAAAAACCTGTGCTTTGGAATTTTACAAATTTTATCTCGTTGGAAAGGTTTTAAAGAGATCTATACAATGAGTACAAACAACATCTAATTTAAATTTTTTACGAAAAAATCTGAGGTGTTTATTCTTTTAGACACAAATTTTGAAAATAGGATACATAACAATTATACAACCACCAAAAAAGACGCGTAACACATTATACAACCATATTTTAGTTTATGCATCCAATAATTTTCCTTTGCAATCAATAAAACGATAATATGCCTAAAAATATCATTCCAACAAAAAAAAGATGCATAACGAATTATGGAGCCACTACAAAGGATGCATAACAGTTAATGCAGTCATATTTTGGTTTATGCATCCACTAGTTAGGTTATGCAACCACCTAAACGATGTATATGCCTAAAAATTCCAACAAAAAAAGGATCTATAACGCTTTATGCAGTCAGTTTTCTCGATCGCATAACCGGTTATGCATCCATTTTTTCTTGATTTTAGTAGTAACAAATAAAGTTGATGCATAATGCGTTATGCAATAAATTTTTTTAGATGCATAACAAGTTATGCTTTCATTTTCTCGTATGCGTAAAAGATTATGCAGCCATTTTTGTAGCATAATGCAAAAATACTGTCATTTTCTCAACTACATAACAGATTATGCATCCATTTTTGTAGCTGCATAACAGATTATGCAACCATTTCTCGACTGCATAACAGGTTATGCAGAATCTAGGAGGGCTTAGGAAAAGCCGCCTTTTTCTTCAGAAGTGAAATCCCCCGGCTATCCCCTTATAGACCATTGAATCTTTACGTAATTCCTTTGATCAATAGACTGATTAAAGTGAAGCAAGAGCTATGCCATTCAGATTGGACCCAGTTCCCTTCTCCGTGTCATAGCTCCTTTCAATGTCCGAGTTCCCCGAACTTGACAAATCTGTAGCTAGGAAAGAGGCCCGCTGCTCTTACGACCAAGTACATTCTTCAAGTAGCTGCATAACAGATTATAAAGTCATTTTTTTGTTAATAATAATGGTAGCAACAAAATGATGCATAATGCAATATGTTGTCATTTACTCGACTGCGTTACAGATTATGGTGCCTTTTTTGTAAATGCATAACTTGTTATGCGTCCATTTCTTAACTGCATAACATGTTATGCGGGCATTTTTTTAGTTACATAACAGATTATGCAGCCACTAGAAGAAAAAAAACTTAAAAAAATCCACCATTACAAAGAATGATAAATATTACAGTTAAAATATAAGAGTACAATTAGTTGGCTATCAACATTTAAAAGAAAAAAGAAACAATTCATCCAATAAAGGAAATTGTTCAAACCTGGTTCTTCTTCGTACATGGACTATTATAAAACCTACAACTTAAAAATACATAAAACCTCCATTTGACTTAATGCTCTTCTATGCTCCTTAGAACTTTATTGATTATATTTTACTTCACAGAGAAATGCTCGTCACACCTGCCACAGACACCCATAGCCTATCATAAAAAAATGAACTTCCCTTGCAGACCAATAATGTAGCAGTAACTGATCTTCTTTTTATCTACTAAAGCTCATATTAGTATACAAGGAGATGCATAAAACCAAGCTAGAAAACAAGAGAGATCATGGACAAAAAAATAAGGAAAGCATTAAAATTTCAATTTCGACTGTCCATACTAATAAACTCCATAGAATTTGTTAGGCAATGAAATTTGACAAATTATGGCTCCTTAGAAAGCTTAGCAATCCCTCCATCGTAAAAAAATTATAATAAAATACAGTGAGATTCATAGCTATGTCGAAAATACTCATTAAAACAGGACAAAAGTCATGATTTTAAAAAATTCCAGTTTCGGTAGCCTGTGATCGAAAATTCGTGTAAAATTCATTAGACAATGAAATCAAGTAAATTTGGTCCCTTTGAAAAGATGAGAAATCCATCTTTAACATAAAAATAATATGAAAAGTATTAAAGTTTATAGTTGTGTCAAAAATATCTCGGAAAAACAGGACAACAACACAATTTTAGGAATTTTCAGTTTTAAAAGTCTCTATTAGAAAATTCATTTGGCGACGGAAGACAATAAATTTCATCTCGTTAGAAAGCTTAAAAAAACATATTTAACATAAAAATGATAAGCAAAATACCAAGTTTAATAGCTGTGTCGAAAAGTCCCTATCAAACAGGACAGAAATCACGCTCTCAAGAATTTCAAGTTCTTTTCACAAACATGCAATGGGCTACCTTGGAAACTCAATGGGAGACTTGATTTTTAGTGAAAACCAGAACTTGTACTAACACCAAAATCGATTCAATCAACAAAATAAGGTTTAAGGAAATCAAAGCATACCATGTGGTCCAACGATCAGTAAAAATCAAATCCAACAAAAGGAGGATCCTAAATCAAACAAATACAAAATCTTAATAAGAGATCTCAAGTATCTAAAACAATCAATCTTAATAAGAATTTAAATCTCAATTATATCCAATTAAAACATAAATTAAAAAGTAACCCAAGGATAAAACAAAAACAATAAAGAACTTACCGCTGAAGGACCAAAAAATAGATTCTCTGCTAAAGGTTGAAACGAAATCTCACCAATAGATCGAATTACAAACAGTCTATGGATGGAATTTTAGGAAAATCATTTAAAATCATTGTAGTAGCAAAAATCACAAGATAAAAAACAATAAAGAATGAAATAATGACCCAAGTATTAGATTTTTTCTTTCTCTGGGAACATAAATTGAAGAAGGATATAATTTTTTCTCGAAAAGATTCATTCCATTCTTTCTTTGTTGATGTCAATTAATTTTGCTTAACACGTGAAGAAGACGAAGAACACCACATGCCAAGCATGAACATAATCTCGATCATTAAACGAAAAATCGAACTAAAACCTAAAAGCAAACTTCTCATCTCGCCTCTCTTTATTTTTTGTGAAGAAAAGATTTTTTTTCGTCATTAGAAAAAAAAAGAAATCACATACAAAATATATTTTAAAAATATTGATTTGTGAATAATTTTTTATCGAGGAAATGGGTGCGTTAGTGTATTTTTCCACCCGTGGGTTTATGAATAAAAAAAATGAAAAAAATGGCCTGACAATAGATTTCACTTTTTTTATTAGTCCGCTTTGACAAAGTCAAAATATTAAGGAGACCGGGGTCGGATTGAGGTCGACAGGGAAAAAGACCATGCGGTTAGCTTCCCTTCTTTTGCGCATAACGCGCGCAGGTCCGGGTAGAGAATGTCAATTTGGTTCCAGAAGAACTATATATATATATATATGAAATGATCTCATCAACAGAGTTGTAGACTTGATTGGCTTATATCTATGATCGCGGCTTTCTCATGTCTGATAGGTTGACTAGCCCATTGACCGGAATAGAACCTATAACTGATGGACCAAGAAAAGACGATCATCTTCCGCAGTGCGAGGTATGGGTTCAAAAGAAGGGTCTACCAATCTTTATGCAGTATAACGCAGCGTTATAGCTTCTGTTTAGAGAAAGGTTTCTGACTACCCATCCCTAAAACAAAAGACCGTGGAGTGCTCGTTCGATCAACACCTATTGGTTTAATCTTAAAGTAATAACAACAGGGGCTCATGTCAGTACATATACATATGATCTTTAGACCTTTACTATCTTCAATTTTTCAATAAGCCATAAAGAACGCGACTCCATGGTTGATGCTTATAGCTGACGCTCCTAAAATAAGACGATCGATTGAAGGAATAGCGCTCTATGCGGGTTGGGGTCCTAATAGTAGATAGAAACAACGCTTGTAAGAAGTCCTATTGAAACCAGAAATATAGGCCTGCCTGCCATCCACACCAGAATAGATGGAGTTTTCCGTAAAAACCTGCTAGTGGAGGAATACCTCATAGGGATAAGAGACATAGGGCTAAAAAGAGGGCCAAAAAAGGATCTTTCGTGTATTATTTTACATAATCTCGAATGTTATCAGTTCCGATACATAGACCATATGATACAATGGGATATTCGAATTTACCCATATTAAATGCTATATTATTACTAAAAATAAAAATAAACTGTAGTATATATGAAAAATATATATTTGGTAATTTAGTTATTCTTAGAAATGTTTAAAAAAAGATAAAAAAAGAAGTTTTTACATATCTTTGGTTATAAATATTAATAAAAAAAAGGAATGAAGATAAATGAGAAGGATATTAAATTGGATTTTTTTATTATTTACGGAGTTACGATTTAAGATTTCAGTTTGGGTTATATGAAAAATAATTTTATAATTATAAAAAATTAAATATATATTTAATAGTTTAATGAAAAATTATGACTATAAATAGAAGTTTATAACTGTTCTAAATTATGACTATACTTATACGTTTTTACCGTTCTGTACGTTTATTGAATTTCAAAGCCTCTACAACATCTGCAAATGGGTTTTAATGGCAAACCCGACAAGATTCCTAAATTAGTTTTTGTCTTCGAAACAAACTCTTTCTGCCTCTCTTGTTCTGTGTATACTTAAAAAGATTAATTAAGGTGGAGGAAGATCAGTTTATGGTTCTGATAAGAGAAATAACAATAGCAAGATCTCAATAACTTAACTCTTGTTGATTCTTTCAGCCGTAGAGGATTTATCCTTTTTTTTCTTCCTCAAATGAATCAGTAATTGTATTTGGTCGAAGAGAGAATTAGTGAACTGATGCTGATAGTTTTGGATGATCAACAGAGAGATTCGAGTGTTGATTAAGTGATAGAGTGATTTCTATAGAAGAAGGAGGAGGAGGAGGTAACCTCATTTTCCAAAGGAAATGATTGTTATCTCTTTGAATTCTTTTCAAACATTTAGTTGAGAAGATAATTTTGAGACTCTACTGTATACTCACAGAAACGGCTGAATGCCTTTTGTTGTTTTTCTTATTGATTTGGACGTGAGCAAGTGCTCTATATATAGCTTACATATTACATATTTTAGGAAATCTAAATAAAGTCCAAATCTAGACAAATACTAAACTAAGAAGGAAATCTATTCAAATCCTAATAGAATATGGAAAACAACCCTAAATACTATTAGTTGGAACTTGTATTAGGATTAGGATTCTGACTGGATTCAGACTTTAGGATGGATGGTTCAACATTTCCCCTCAAGTTGAAGGGTAGCTGGCGAATATTCAACTTGCTTCTTATGAATTGGAACCTCTGAGATGGCAGTCCTTTAGTGAAAATATCAGCCACTTGGTCTTTTGACGAAATGAATCTGACCTGAAGTTCTTTCGCAGCAAATCTTTCACATACAAAGTGGTAGTCTATTTCAATGTGCTTAGTGCGAGCATGAAAGACTGGATTCGCAGTTAAATATGTGGCACCCAGATTGTCACACCACAGAAGAACAGGTGCGGTCGGTATAAAAAGTTCTTTTAATAAGGATTGAATCCAAAGAATTTCTGAAGTGGCGGTTGCTAACCCTCTATACTCCGCCTCTGTACTGGACTTAGAAACAGTCTTATGTTTTATTGCACTCCAGAAATAAGATTTCCACCAAAATAGATACAGTAGCCACTGGTAGAGCGTCGATCATCCAGATTACCTGCCCAATCTGCATCAGAATACGCTTGGATATTGAATCCGGAGGATGGTCGAATATGTAAACCATAGCTGACAGTGTCCTTCAAATAGCGTAGAATGCGCTTTAGTAGTTCCCAATGTTCTTCATAAGGATCTTGCATGTACTGGCATGCTTTGTTTACTGCTACAGATATGTCCGGCCTTGTGAGATGTAGATATTGCAAGGCTCCTACCACAATGCGATATAGAGATGGATAATGAAATTTTGTGGAGCCTACTTTCTGTAGTTTCAACTGGGCATCCAATGGAGTCGTAATCGGTTTAGAGCCATCCAGTTTTGTGTGCTGGAGCAAGTATGCTTTATACTTCTGTTGACTTAGAATAATTGAATTTCCCTGACGGACAACTTCTATACACAAGAAATAAGGCAAGGACCCCATGTCTTTGACCGTATATGCTTCTTCAAGGGAAGATATTAATTTGTTGATAAGAGAGGGATCAGAACCTGTAATGATTATATCATCCACATAGATCAGGACATAAATAATTTCAGTATCTTATTGTCGGACAAACAAAGAAGTGTCAGATATTGATCCTTTGAGCCCTTGTTATATCAAGTATTGACTGAGGCGACCAAACCATACTATGGGTGCTTGCTTTAGCCCATACAAGGCTTTGTGTAGCTTACAAACATGTTGTGGGCAATTCTGATCCACGTACCCTGCTGGTTGCTGCATATACACCTCTTCTTCAAATTCACCATGTAAAAATGTGTTCTGCACATCTAACTGTCGCATATGCCATTTGTTCATAATTGCAATGGAAATAACTAACCTGATAGTACATGGTTTTACAACCGGGCTGAAGGTGTCGCCATAGTCCACACCTTCTCGTTGGTGAAACCCTTTAGCAACCAACCTGGACTTGTATTTTGCAATAGTTCCATCTGTATTTTGTTTAACCCGAAAGACCCATTTCGATCCAATGACATTCATACTAGGTTCATATCGAACTAAGGACCATGTGTCATTACGGATGTGAGCATTGTATTCATCATCCATTAAGTGACGCCATGCAGGATGTTGAGTTGCTTGGCTATAACATGTAGGTGCCATATAATCCGGAGTCTAAAGAGGATGTTTTGTGACGTTGAGACATAGTTTATTGATGGGTTTCGAGATACCTGATTTGCCTCTCGTATGTACAGGTACTAGTTGCTGCGTATCTACCGGGTTCATGTTGCTTTGTTCGGTCTGCAGTGGTACTGTTGCTGCCATAATGGACTGATCAGTCTGGACTGTGGCAGCAGTTGACGCTGTTGTGGACGTATTTGACTGACCAGATTGCACTGTCGCAGGAGAAATTGGCACGGTTGCTGACGTGCTTTGCTGGTGGGAATTGATGCTGGCTGGGGTCGTGAGAGCATTATTTTGTTGTAGTAGAGCTGCTGGTGTTTGATCAAATTCAGCTGGTGACGCTGTGGTGCACACACGTGACTCATCTCCAACAAATATTGTGCCTGATGCTTGACGTGTAGTGGTAGTTGAGGCAGCTGCTGCTGTTTGGGGATGACCCGGTGAAGCTGCTCCTGTACGTGACTCATCTCCAACAAATAATGTGCCTGATGCTTGACGTGGAGTGCTAGTTGAGGCAGCTGCTGCTATTTGTGGATGGCTCGGTGAAGCTACTCATGTACGTGAGTGAACTCCAACAATTAATGTGCCTGGTGCTTGACGTGGGATGCTAGTTGAGGCAGCTGCTGCTGTTTGTGGATCAATTCCACCAAGCGACACTGTTGTGGTAATATTTTGATCATGTTGCTGAACTTACGGAGATGTGGAGCTTCAGAACTGGTTTTGTGTTGGTTGAACAGAAAATTCTCTATACGAAGGAGTAGTAAGGGTGTATGTGGAAGGAATTACCCCTGGTGATTGGTGCACAGGTTGAACCTTCTGCTTGGCTTTGAAAGGGAATGAAATCTCTTCAAACTTGACATGCCGGGATATGTATAGTCTTCTTGTGGGTAGATGTAAACACATGTAGCCTTTATGTGCCACACTATAGCCAATAAAAACACATGGAATCGACCTTGACTGCAATTTGTTTGAATTGTGAGATCTGATACTAGGAATACAAAGACATCCAAATACCTTTAGGAATGAGAATCGGGCGTCTTGTTAAACAACAGTTCTAAAGGTGTTTTTATCTGTGATTGAGAAGCTGGACATCTATTTATGAGATAACAAGCAGTTGTAAAAGCATCAGACCAGTAGGAAGTTGGCATGAACGCATGGAATAAAAGAGTTATCCCTGACTCAGTAACATGTCTGATCCTACGTTCTGCTAAGCCATTTTGTGATGAAGTGTGTGGACATGAAAATGATGAATAACACCCGTGTTGTTTAAGAATTTTGTGAACTTTTTGTATTCGCCACCATTGTCAGATTGAAAGACTTTGATAGTTCTGTTTAGTTGATTTTTTATCTGGAGCTTGAACTGTATGAAAACATGTAAGGCATCAGATTTTTTAACTAATGGTTAAACCCAGGTATAATGAGAGTTTGCATCCATCAACAAAAGATAATATTTATAGTCATTTCTAGACAAAGTAGGAGAGACCCAGAGATCAAAAACTACTAGAGTAATGGTTCGTCTATATTGTATTACTGATACGAAAAGGAAGTTTGCAACTTTTGCTAACATGACATGACTCACAAAACTGAAAAGATTTATTGGTTACTGGTAGAGAGTGATTTTTGATGACTCGATTTACTATGAGCAACATTGAATGCCTTTTGTTGTTTTTCTTATTGATATAGCTTACATATTACATATTACATAGTTTAAAAAATCTAAATAAAGTCCAAATCTAGACAAATATTAAACTGAGAAGGAAATCTATTCAAATCCTAATAGAATATGGAAAACAAACCCTAAATACTATTAGTTGACACTTGTATTAGGATTAGGATTCCGAATGGTTCAACACATTTCTCTCTAAGCTGTAAAGAAACAAAAATTAAACAAATTAAAAAAACATTATTAATTGTATCATCGATTTTGCATACAAAATTCAATCAAACAAACACCCATTATTGTATCATCGATTTTACATACGAAAATCAACATAATTGAAGGAATTGAGAGATAAAATTCCTAATTTCGGGAAATTATGTTAAGGGCGGGGAAAATAATAAGAATACCTTTTGTTCCCAATTGTGTTGAATGGTTTTAATATGAGTTCTTGTAAGTTGATAAGTTCATACTCCTGTCATGAAATTATGTTTCTGAATCTCTGAACTTTTCTCGTTGATTCTAATTCTCCCTTCATGGAAATGGATGTAGAAGAGCTAAATTTGTTTTTTTTTCCTTTGTTCGTTCTACCGATCTGTTATTCAACTCATACAATGCTTCAAAAAGAAAAAAAAAAATTCAACTCATACAGGCCCGAGTCATACCATTCAATTAACTCAATTCTATAAATATACAAGTACCTAAACTAAATCGCTTAATACAGATTACAAAACTCAGATTACACAAGCACCAACACTATCAATTAACATTACGGTGGTTTATTAAATAACATGGTCCAGCTTGTCTTCTTAAGGAAATCAAGCTATAGCCGCGCATCAATAGTGAAGGATTATGACGGTGTAGTTGTTTTTACCCGTGAAACAGTAAGGAGAATAAGACGGTAAGAATATTGATAGGGCCTGATCAAGCAAATAGAGCGCCTTCCATGACAATAAAAGCTTTTCCTCTAATCTTTAGCCTTTGAGTTTCTTTATCTAAATGGAGATCCAGTAGTCCTCCTCTTGGAGATGCCTGCAAAAATTAGCGCAAGGCATTGTCAGTTTATATGTGAATGTACGGTCTGGAGGTAGAGAAGGACAAAGAGATAGGGAGCATAGAAGACCATGTAAGCAAGAAAATCAGATTTCCCCAACTTTTTGCTCCAATAAGGTGCCAAGGCACAGTGGGCACTCCCACAAACAGCATCCTGGTGGTTGGGGAAAATGAAACATGGTTTTAATTCTGGTGTATGAAAATGAGATGACACATGCATCTTGATAGAAATGTTGTCATTAATCTACCTCGTCGACACCAAGATTTGGAGAGAATAATCGAGAGATGAAATCCAAACCAGATCCATGGGGGGCTTTGCCTGTAAAAACAACTCCTCTTCCTCCCATCCACCCTTTTAACTCGTCATAGTTTGGCTTCAAGTCTATGACATTTTGTCCCGATGAGACCTCAATCTACCACAAAAGCAAAATGAAGTAACTTACTTAATTACAACGACAACAACCTGAATACACATGAAATCGTGATTTAATTTACATACAATTAGATCGCCGAAAGAAGCTGTTTTCTTTATATTAAGAACAGATGCACCATTTAGAGTTTGTTCTATGGAAGGTATCTCCAATGGATCACATTCCACCAGTGTAGTGGTTGGAAAGTCTAATTCAATGAAGAAGTCTGCTGCTAGATCCTGACAACGATTATCTTCCTCACAGTAAATAGTACCATTGCTCAAAATCTTTGCTCCATCTAATATATCCTTACTTTTCCGGGAAGGACATTTCTTAGCAGTTAGACTTCCGGATAGTCCGATAAATTCAATTAGGTTGGATTTTACTAAACCAGATGAAAATAGAAATTTAGCTGCTGCCATGGTTGCATGTCCACATATGTCAACCTGTACATAGAAACAAACGGTTATGAGGATTGACAACCAACGGGCGGGAAATTTATGAAACTAGCCCATGAACTAAGATCACCGCGGTTTAGACTTACGTACCTCTGCAACAGTAGTGAACCACCTAATGTTAAAAACAGGATTATACTTCTTGTCATCCTCGGATTTATCACAATTATTGTCATCAGATTCATCACCATCGTTGTTATGATAAAGAACTCGAGTCAAGTAGCATGTTATCGGAGCATTAAACTCTCTGGCAACTCCTAGTAACCACTCATCATCCTTTTTATCTTCTGCTTCCAACAAACACACGGCTGCCGGATTACCTTTAAGTGGTCTATCTGTGAATGCATCCACCTGTAATCAAACATCGAACAACACTTATTTAATTTAGTCTTTAAAACTACATCAGGAAACAGAAAAATGGAGGTATGCTAGCTACTGCTAAATTAATTATTACCACAGAGTATTTAATAGGTCTTTTGGCTGCTGCTATTTGCATTTTTGAGTCTGAACAATTTGATGAAGTACGTTGTTGTAACAATGCAAGGCCTTGAGGTTAAATAGAGAGGCTTGTTAACTACTGACTGTCAAAGAATTACTAAATACCGAACGAGAAACACATTGCAGTGTATATGGGTCCTAGTAAGTAGGCTAACCATTGGACTACGGCAGTGTTAAGCACCAGTAGTATGCATCAAGCTGACCCACATAGAAATTGCAGGCTTTCTTTGAAGGTGCGACTTGGGTCAAGTCATGTATGCTAAGACAATGTGCAAGGGATTTTTTCTTTGGTGTCGGTGTGTCTTGGTCCCAATATAACTAAAAGACATTGTACCATTTGTTGGTTGGGTCCATTCATAAAGTACGTAGTCAAGATTGCTGCAATTCATTGGGTCCGGTCATTTAGAAGTCGATCTTCGGTTTGTTGTTCCTTTCTTTGTTATGTCGGTATGCCGCATGTTTAAGTAGCAAATTTACTTCGTTCCTCTCCCTCGAATTCTCCTAGACTTGACCAGATGCATCCGTCAGTACTTCATTATCAACATTTGTCCTTAAAATTGTTTGAATGATCTGTCGTTTCAAACGGGCATAAAAAATTTAAAAGTAATTATAACGAGTTTAAATAATATCATAATAAAAAGTTTGTTGTTAAAATCATGTTTTAATATATATGTTAATAATTATAAATATAATTAAAAACTATATTTTTATATCAAATTAGTTTATACAATAAGCATTAAACATAGATTTGTGTAATTTTGTATATTTTTTAAATTCCACATATTTGATCGGATTTATATTTTGGGCTTCACGAATTGTTAGCCAAGTCTACTACCTTTCTAAAGAGAGAAACTACATGAGGTTGTACTATTTGCGGATAAGAATTCCGATCTTGGACTTAGCTTCGTAAGTGTGGGTATACTTCGTCCACGCATCTATTTAAGAGCAAATAAAGTAAAATAAGTGGTTCCGAGCAGATCTCATGCAAACCCATATCTCAATCGTCCATATATTTTTTTTTCTAATGTTTTTAATTTTGTATTAGTATTTGTTTGATGGATAAAAATTTTTAGTGCCAATAAATTTCGAATTCAGGTCACTGTATTATTTTTGAATGATTTTATTATTGTACTACAATGTTATCTACCATGTTATCGGCAATAGTGTATTAGTAGTATTAGTGTCAAAGGTTGTCATTTCCGACTCGCCTTCTTATAATCTCTAACTATAAATAACCCGAACGTTCCTTCATCATCACCATCCGCCAACACTTCACTCAGAGCTCCCCTAATTTCAACCCCCTCTACTTCTCTTTACAAATTAACATTATTCCATGGATTTAACAACTGAAAAACCTGATGCACCTGTAGCAAAGCCAACAAGTACATCTTTCACTACACTGCTCAATATGATAGGACTCTTGATAGGGTTAGGGCAGTTATCGACTGCTTATGCACTACAAAATGGTGGGTGGGCTACTGCGTTCCTCCTATTTGGTTTGTTCATGTTAGGAGCATATACTTCTCATTTACTAGGGCTCTGTCTCGCAACTGATGTTCGGCTAAGAAACTACTCAGACATTGCGTTTCTGGCATTTGGAAGGACTGGGCGATATGTATCATTGGTTTTTATCAATTTGGAGATTTTCATGGCACTTGTTTCTTTTACAATTTCCTTGACCGATAATTTAAGCCAAGTTCTGGATAGATTTAGCTTCGACATCTCCTTTTTCGGCTTGTCTACAGCTCAGAGCTTAACAGTGATTGCTGTAGTAGTTTCCGTGCCTACTGTGTGGTTAAGAAATCTGGATAGCATATCATTCATTTCGACATTCAGTATTTTGTTAACGTTTTTGATATGTGGTGTTTTAATCTGCACCTGTTTGTTTGGTGGTGTAAAACCCAACAAAGCTATACAGGTTTTTCGAATCAAAAACATTTTCTCAGTGTCCGGTCTATACATTTTTAACATTGCCTCCCACATGGCCATCCCTGAAGTTTACAGGTCAATGGTTGATCCTACCACATTCTCTACTGTGAGTATATTATTTCAAGTGAATTTAGTTTCCGATTAGTAGATATGTATTTGTATCTAATTTTTGATTAGAGAATCGTATTTGGTGCAGATTTCGTTTTTAAGCTTCGGTGCAGTGTCGACTCTATACACATTTTTGGCGTTTTTAGGAGCTAAAATGTTCGGACCAGGGGTTAGCTCACAATTTACGCTGAGCATGCCTAAACATTTGGTTTTTACACAGATTGCACTATGGGCAGCAGTCATTATACCAATGACCAAGTATGTTTTTTTGACGGTTCCGATGGCGTCTGAAGTGGAACGTCAACTACCAGCTGCAATGCCTTTGCGGAAGAGAACAGTTATACGCGGTGCAGCAGGGTCATTACTTCTTATAATTGTTCTTGTTTTAGCAATTGCCATCCCCTTCTTTGAGACTGTTCTTAGCCTAACTGGTTCCTTGGTTTGTATTTTTGTATCTGCTATTCTTCCCATTGCTTTCTACCTTGAGATTTTCAAACAAAAAATTCCGCTACATAGTTTCGTAATCCATTTGATCATCATAGTAATTTGTTTTGTTGTAGGAATTATGGGGACAGTGTATAATATTAAGTCAATTATTAATCAATACCAATGAATTGTTAGACCTTTCTACTGAGTCGACATTTCTACATAATGGAACTTTTGTTATGTCATTCTATTTTGTGTAACGTTATGTCATTCTATTTTGTGTCGCATTGTGAAGAACTAACAGTATCAAATACCCTTTGTGGAAAAGAAGACCATCAATCAATGACAAAAATATCGATTAAGGTAGCAGTCATTAAACAATCCAGCGGTACTTTGGCTTCTTAATTACAGACGTTCGTAATCACAGACGTTCATACACATAGCAAAGTAGACCAAAAATCCCCCAAATTTATCCTGGTTATATCAGGGCATATGGTAATAAAAAAATGGCAAATCACAACAATACCCACGTAAAAATTCGAAATTTTAAAATCAAAGAATATTATCAAAATCAAATCGAAGATGAACCCTAAAAATAATAGCATCATCCATAAATAAATCATGATTAAAATCAAATATCATTACTTAAAATTTAAATCTTTCGAACACTTATGTATTGTGTTATTTAAAATTAAGAAAGAATTTCAGAGTAAGATCCAGTTTTTTTTAGTGCCATTGTGGTATTAATGATGATGATAGATATAATTTTGTGTCTTAATTAGTTTCACATTTATATTGTTATCTTTCGATTTATTTTATATTAATATTGCTATTTTTTATATTTTTAGGTATTTTTAAAGAATAAAGTGTTGTAGAAAAAGCATCCGAAAAAGTGTTAAAGGCATCCGAAAAAATGTTAAAGGCACCCAATGAATGGGAAAAAACACCCACCTTTTCAAAATATGAAATACAAAGTTGGCGGGAAAGTAATTCTTTTCAATTGCATGAATTCCTGATCGAGTTTTGAAAAGATTTGTTTCCTGCCAATAAATCGACCGCTGGGGCCCTTGTACATACTAGCTGAGTCAACATTAGTATAAGGATAAAGATCAGTGGGAGCATATCTCAATCCATTAGAATTCATCCTGGCGGCGACCTTCAAACAAATATGAGAAATACCGTTCACCTTAGTCAACATGTGCAAACTTCATCATCTTCATATCCATCTTTTAAATTTATTCATGTGATTGAACTTTGATAGACTCTGAGTATTATAGTCTATTTTACGATTTTCTGAGTAGTGCTTTGTTTTGTTATATATGAATTTTAGTATGCTTGAATAAAAACTCGTGTACAACAATTAGACTCAAAGCAAGGTAATTCCTCCCATAGGCAAACAATGTTGTAGCATACTAAATAGAATGTTTAGTGTCTACCCTCAATCGTTCACAAATAGCTAGAGTTTGGAATAAAAGGTTTTGTGGGTGCACCTCTTGTAAAACCTCACGAGACTAAAAGGCTTGTTGCACATGCTAAATGCAATCGCGATGCCTGCGACAATGAGTTAGAATTTTTATTTTCTAGATTAGATTTTCTCGAGGAATAGCAAATAATAAGTTTGGGGGTATTTGATAAACACATTTTTGTGTCTTAATTAGTCTTATATTTATATTGTTTATCTCTCGATTTTTTTCGTACTAAATTGTTATTCTTTATGTTTTTAGGTATTTTTGAAAATAAAGTGTTGTGAAAAAATGAGCTGAAAAAGTGTTGAAGGCACCAAAAAAAGTGTTAAAGACACCCAATAAATGGATAAAGGCACCCACCTTCTCAAAATTGGAAATAAAAAATTGGCAGGAAAATAATTATCTTCAATTGTTTGGATTTCATATTGAGTTTCGAAGAGATTTTTAAGGAAATATATATTCTTGCCTTAATAATAGCAATCTGTACGCAATTTGGTTAGCAGAAAAAGTTATTGTAATCTCGTGAAAATAAAGAAACAGATTGTCGTTAAATAAGGAAGAAAAATATTCTCGGCTGTTGGATTTCAATTAAAACGCAAAGGATATATTTTTTGATATGGTATCGTGGGTTCCCATCATCGAATATATTATTTTTGAGTTACAATTTGGAAATAAAAAGAAAGAATATTGATCGAAAGCAACAGCAAAAGGAAGAAAATTATGTTTGATATTCTTCAATTAAAAGATATTTATTTCGAAGAGTTTCGGATAAGATTTGGGAAGTGTTGATGGTTCATGTATATATAGGGGTCGTGTAGGAAGAGATACGGGGGCTGGCAGAGGCCAGAAAAGAGACAAAATAAATTTCACAAAAATCTGCTCATGTGAGGAAGACGAAAAAACTGTCACTAAGTGTTTGAAGATTTTGTTGTCAAAAGTTTGAAGAAGAACTTCGTCGTAAAAACGAAGAACAACGTCGTAAAAACTTCTGTGACATTTTGTTGCTTTCAAGGATAGAAAAGAACCATCTTTAACGTTTATATATGTCTCAAATTTACTGTGTCGGTTTTTTTTTCAAAGCACTTTTGAGTTATTCACTTATCTTATGAGAGTTTTTTGAGCATGATGAGCTAAACCCCAACATTGGGACAATGGAAGAATGCATTTTTCATGATTGTGGTAAATATATTAATTCTTTTATGAGTTTTACATTAATTTCAATTGATTTATGATTTTTTTTAATTAGTTGTGATCTTGTTTGATGGTGTATGCTTAGTCGTACGTACTTCTGATGTGTCATGCTTATAATTTACATCTAATGTTTTGAAAATCTACTTTGGCAAATAATTAGAGTCAATATATTTTATTATATGAGCAAGAATTGTCTAGAATTAATATTTGAACCACATGAATATGAAAATTTGTGGAATCCTGAGTCCTAGTTTTTCGTAATATTATTATCATCTTTTATTTATTCGCTAGCTAAATTAAAATTTAAGTCTAAATCTATTCTTCACAAGTCCGAGTGAACGATCTTTTTATCACTGTTTACAATCACATCAGATGAATGACAATAAAGATCAAGGAAAATGTGGAATTAATATTAATTTTAGTGGTGGTGGTTGTGATTGGGATAGAGATAGACATTGATAGGGAACGACAACTCCATTTGAATTATTTTTAAAGAGAAACAGTCCAGATTTTGTTAGGAGGGGTAATGAAATCTTACCAGGAATCAAATTGTATTGCATCGTTGCATGAGTGCAATAGAAAACACAAGATTTGGGGGAATCGGATTATAATTCTTAATTTTGTGTGTCTATTTAATTTGGGGGAGTTATACCAATTCCTGGGTTCCCAATTACCAAGACCAAACACGTGTTAGTGTTAAATTATAAGAATTAGAGAAGAGTTATTTTTTTAACTTTCTAGAAAAAGGAGAAAAAGTTGGGGAAAACTAAGGTTTTGTGATTTGGTAGTAAAGATGAAAATTTATAGTGACGATGAGAATTCTAGTGGTGATGATGAAGCGGATGCATCTACGTATCACCAATCAGACTGCGAAAGAGAGTTCGATACTACCAATTTGGATTATTTGTTGAATGAACAAGAACGTGTGAACCAAGGCATATTTGATGAATTTAATCAACAAATGAATAATCTAACCGCGAAAAATAAAGGTCTTAATGTTTCCAATCATCAGGTATACGTTATTAGGATCTCCAAACATATTTTTTCAACCTTATCCCAAAAAATTGATTTTTTGGAAAATTTTGAGTTGTTTTCTAGGCTATGTTCTACCCAAAATCATTGGATAAGATAACATTGTATCCAACGATTTTAAATCTCCTGGAGAATATGAACCAGAATTGGTGGATGTGGTCGTGAACAACGACCTATTATGGTATATATTTTGGCGGGATTGGTAGGTCAAATAATCGGTATTTATGGACTCACTTATCGAACGATTCCATCCCTTGAAGATTTTCCCAAAATTCTCCAAAAAAAGATTATTCGATAGGTGTTTTTCTATGCACCGATTCTAATTGAAAAGTTTTCAGAAAGTTCCACTTTGCTGAATGCTAAAATAGGCACACAAGTCAGTTTATATCTATCGAATCCAGTCTTTGAGGATTTTTGAAAAGGAAGAATCGGTTGATATGGGAACACATAAAGAACGATTCTTTAGAATTGTTTGCAAGATTATCCCATGTTCACCGATTATGTTAGGCTAATTTTTTCGATATGTATTTTAGATTGTTGAAACACTCGGCATCAATCAACCTGAACCCGTGTCTCAGATGGGGCCTGATATTTCTGACCACTACGACACTAATTTGGTGTGGGAAAAGAGACACGATGTAAAACAATGGTTTGTGGACAAAAGGATAGAGATCAAACAAGCATTAGTCTTAGGAAAACGTTTGAGGGAAGGGGAAGCAAGGAAAAAAGTTTCCATGGATTCCCCGCAAGAGCCATTGACTATAAAATAGGAAATTGGTTATCAAGCTACACCTAGGGATGTGTGGAGTAGACCACGTCGAACGTGTTATACGATATTCCGTGAGTATCTTACGAAACTCCCTTCAATCATTCATCCATATGTATTATTTACCAACGACGTGGATGAGGTTGAAAATTATGGATATCATATTGCGTTCGAACAAATAGGCCATTTAAGTTTGGAGGATGATGACAACCTAACTCAATGCCAATATTTTAGAAATATGATTGCCTTACGACTACAAGAATACAAGGAATTTTACATCTCGATGATGAGGGAAGGTACAATGGAAGATAAAGAAGGTGAGTTCGACGAATTGGTTGCTCGTGTTCAAGGTCTGAAGTGGGATGAACCAATTACCAATAAGCATTGGATGACCATGCCTCGATGTGGCCACCTCTTGGAGGATACGTGGAGTTGCGCAGTTCATTATTTTGGTCAGGGAACATCTCTTACTTTCACACCAAAGAGAACAAAGTGTGGTGAATCAATTAAAGATCGAATAATTGTTATAGTCAACATTAGCAACATACATTTTATCGATCTTAGACTACGCGAAGATTTTTCATTACCTCCACTGTTTAGGTTCACTTATTTTCCAGGTTTCATCAACAACACCTCTAAGAAATGACTGAAAGTACGAGCCAAATATGAAACTTGGGGATGAATTGGTTGAGCCGGAACAAATCAAGGGTACAATAGTGTTTCATTAAGTATTTTTCTTTTGTTAACAAATGAACTATCAGATCTCTATGGTTTGTATCTTTCATATATTGAACAACCACTCTTAATGAATGAAATGGATTTTATTTTTGGTTACTTTGAATTGTTGTTGGAAATTCTTAAAAAAACAAACAATTGCGAGAAAAATTAAAAATGAGTTACTCAAAATCAACGGATACGACACATACGTTCGACCGATTTTGAATCACATGTACCAGAGAGTCATTCAGAATCGTTGGATACATAAGTATTATGTCCATCGATTCTGCATCAATTGCAAAAACCTGCAATTATCGCAACAGGTGCAGATGGAATCGGTGGACACGTATGTGCATTGTCCACCGATTTTGGATCACAATTGCAAAAATATTAAATTTTTTACCACCAATAATTTAATGTAAAACAAGAAAAACTAGGTAACGCAGCAAGTCTCAGTTTAGGATAACCAACAAGTATGAAAAACATTGATTAGGTATCATCCTCAGGAGGAGCGGCACCATCATCTCCACCATCAGCAGCAGCAGCGACCGCAATATCTTCGGCAACAACTTCTTCAAATGTTGCATCTTGGGCTCTCCAATTAGCAATATCCTCTCTTAAGACGGATGATATATCAATCACCTCTTTATTACTAACAAACGCAAAAGTTCTAGGAATTTTTCCAGTTTGATCTGGCTGGGGAAGCTGAGGTCGCAGACAACCTTTTTCTGTGGCCTCCTATCAATGTTACATTGTCTTGTTGGACCATAACCTCTTTTGAAACCATCCAGAATGGCTATACAAATGAAAAATTGAACAACAAAAAAATTCAATCAATAATCTCTAGTTGAAGCAATTAATAATCAACAACAATAATCTTTAATTCAATCACCAGCAAAAAAATGTGTATATAATAAACAGAACAGAATCGTTGGATAAGACCATATTTATCCTACTAGTTGGTCATGAAGCCTATCTAAGGCGCCTCGAAATTTCAACACAAAGTGCGGTTATGTCTGCTAACTACACACGCACAAGATCAGCAACACAGGAAGGCCGATTTCAGAGACCCTACAGGTAGAACGATCAACCCAGACAGTATTCCAACAACAACTCAGGTAGGTAGCCAACAGGACCGCAACATGATGGAAGACGCTACAACACGGGACCGGGTAGGCCTGCTTCATCCACTAGGCTTTACCAACCAAATTGCCAACTATGTGACCAGATGGGTCACACGGCCAAAGCATGCTCACAATTTCAGTCACTACAAGCGTTTGTAAACTGTGCTACCACAGCTGCAGCCAAAGAAAAAAACTGGCTTATCGATTCGGCAACATCTCACAACATCACTGGTGATCTATCAAATCTATCCATACATTCAGAGTATGATGGAACTGATGAAGTAATTCTCGGTGATGACTCAGGTTTGACTGTCTCACATATTGGTTCACTAGCTTTAACAACGCCACATCGAACCTTTACACTAAGAGACACTCTTTATGTTTCCAATCTCCGTAAAAATTTAATATATGTGCATCATCTAACCAAACAAAATGATATTTTTGTTGAATTTCATCTGTTTCAATTTTTTTATGAAAGACAAGATTAGGAGGCGATTTTACTAAAAAGAGCATGTAACAATGACATCTACTTCTAGTTTTTTCAAGAACATCAAGGGTTTTTTATCTGATGGAAGTTTTTGGAGATTCTTTGAGAATGATGCGAGGATGGGAAGTTTTGTGATTAGGGGTTTGAGAATGTTGCCTCTGATATTTGGTTGCAGGAATAGAAATGCGATAATCATTGCAGATTCTTTGGTTGAAATCACATCCATCGCCATGATTTTATTGAATAGGCGGAGAAAAACGGAAACTTAGTTTTGTAAAAGGAAGAGAAATTGGGGCAAATCGATTTTTGAAGTGGTGAAAATGATTTGGGGGGTTTTACGAACACTTGGTGTGGGGTGTAGTTAAAACCAGTTATACGAAAAGGCAAATTTTACACTACCGTACCCAATTTGGGCCAACCGGTGGATTTTTTATACTGAAATTTAAGACTCAACCAGAAGCGAAATAAATGATTGGCTAATCGCTGAATAACTCTTAAATTCTTATTTATAGGTTTATAAGATAAGAAAAATTAAATATTTTTATAATGTATATGATTCTTAAATATATTTTTTCAATATTCAAACCTGAGTATTTTATTTAGTTTTATGTTTCAAATTTTTAGATAAGTGATCCTAATACCCTTCCTTATCTGTATGAGAAAGAAATACAAATACCGATGAGCACATAGGGTCATCTATTCGGATCTAATATATTCACTATAAACAAATTCATTACGGATCCAAAAAAACCCACGGGATCTTGTTCAATCGTTAAGTAATTTTTACTTACAGGGTTTGATTGATGGGAATTTGTTTACCTGTTCCAACATTCTCTTCAATTCATTTTGTTCGATTACTATTAAAGCCCAGCGTCCAACAACTAATTTTAGGTAAGAATGTTCTCCTTGTCCTTTTAGATGTAAAAGCATTTGTAGTAAGGTTCTTGTTTGGGTACCACCAATTCTTTTAGTAGTATGTGTAGATTTTTAATTGTTTGTATATTCTCATCTTTTATAAATCATTTTTGGGTTTTACATTTTCATGTCTGAGTGCTCCACTACTTTTGATTCTTGACTTTTAGTGCTGACCCAAACATCGGTGAAAACCATTTTTTAAGCAGCTGAGATCAGCATTTTTTGCCTAAAAATCAAAACTAGGTGTATTATAAACTGTCTAGCTGGTTTGCAAGTTCCAACGATCGAGGGATGGTATATTTCTACTATGCTAATCATCAGCACAGGCTTCAATTTAGGTTACGGGTTTGGTAGCTCTAGCGAGTCCTATGAACATATTTGGTAAAGGTACACGAAAAGAAGATTTTGTTAGTATTGGATTTCTCGACGAATTAGTTCAAACCGAGACTAGTAGTAGTAGTGTTTGATATTGGTGGTGATTGTCGTTTATGTTTGTGTTTAAAATTATGGTGGCGGTAAATAAGGATGAATCATGTATTAGTGGTATTTTTTTTGTATTGGAGTTTAAGCTAGGATGCAACAAGATTCATCCTAGCTATTTTTGAATAATTTTTCATATTGTATCTTATTTAAAGTCAGGATGCAACCAGTTTCATCCTAATTATTTTTGGAATATACTCCCGCCGTTTCAGGAAAAGAGTTACTTTCTCTTTAAATTTTTGCTCCAACAAAAGAGTTACTTTCATTTTTCAACATAACAAACTTGCAAAACTATCCTTGTTATTTTAAGAAATGTTATTATTCTCATTATAAAGATATATGTAGTATTAAATTTTTTGTTAGGGTAAATATGGAAATAGGAAAAGTAACGGAGGTAGTATTTTTTTTTTCCAAGTTTAAGTCAGGATGTAACCAATTTCGTCCTAACTATTTTCGAACAATTTTTTCTGTCTTAACTAAGTCAGGATGTAACCAGATTCATCCTAGCTATTTTGGAATAATTTTTTCATCGTATTTTAAGCCAGGATGCAAGCAGTTTCATCCTAGATATTTTTTGAATATTTTTGTTTTCTTAGTTTAGGTCAGGATGCAACCCTTTTTATCCTACCTGTTTTTTGAATAATTTTTTATATTTTAGTTTAAGCCAGGATACAACCAGTTTCATCCTAGCTGTTCTTTTTTGGAAAAAAAACTTTCCAATTTACTAGCAACAATGCATCTTGTTGTAAACAATTTAAAACTCTTTCCAAAAATATAATTTTTATTAAATTACGATATATATTTTGGAAGTTATGAATTTTTTTGTGGTTTTTTTATAAATAAGAAAGAAAAGGGATAAAAATAAGAAAAAATAAAAAGATAAAGTATATAATTGTCTAAATATTTTAGTGTCCATGTCACCCATATTTATTATTTAGGGGTCTATTAGAACCATATTTTCAGGAATCTTGCGGAATAGACTTTTTTTTTTTATGCCCCCATATGTACACCATTTTTTATATTTTTTTATAATCAATCAACATATTTTAATTTATTCAAATCAAAACAGTGATTACATGATCGCTTATAAGAATAACAAACACATCAAAATACAAGATAACTGGAACCATAATACAAATAAAGATATCAATTACAAGTAAATCACAAAGAGAAAGAGGTATAAACTGTGAAGCTACCCAATTTTTATCTATGTAGTAAGAAAAGATGATGGTATTATCCGAAATTAACTCCGACCATTTAATTTGATATTCTTCTTCTTTTATAAGACATGTTCCTAAAAGAGAGGAGTATTTTACCTATAATTTTGTATATCCAAACGAACCCAGATGTCCTAAATCTCTTGGATTGAGAATAGATTCAAAGCGATACCATATTAAATAGTCGATGTTTTTGAATCGAGAATAGCAAGCCACGATCCAACCATTAAAATTTGAAGAAATCACACTCACAACGAAGACATAATCGTCCCAAATGGAGAAGAAAAATTGCCCCAAATGAAATATGTCGAAAGACATCAAAATAAATAGAATAATGTTTTATTCAATTAACTATTAACTAAAACTTAAAAAAGAAAAAAAGTCTTGCTCAAATCTTGTCCAAAAGGACCAAATTTTAATAAAAAGATTCGGAAGCTAGGGTTTTTTTTTCTTTTAGAGAGACAAGAGAAAAAAGAGAGAAGAGAAAGAGAATGAGAATTACTAGGGCTGCACGTACCCGACCCAGACCCACGACCCGACTCGTACTCGACATTTTTACCGGACCCGTCGATAAACGGTTCGGGTGCGGATGAAAATTTCCTTTATCCGCCTTCTGGTAGGTCGGATAAGGGTGACACCTTCTCTCATCCGACCCACCCACCCAACCCGCCATCTCTTAAACCATAACAATCAAATACATACATATCTTTTCTCTTTCTCTCTTTGAAAATCTCGGTTCATTTTTCTCTAAATCAATGGCGACCGAAGGTATTCTATTGGGTATGGGTAATTGATGTAATTTTAGAAGTGGTAAATAAAGGTTCGATTCTCGAACTTGTGAAGGTAATGATTTTAGAAAATAATGATTCTAATTAACTCTAGAAAATTCCAGGAGTAAGAAAAAGACTAAATAACCTAAAGATGATTTTTGAATAATTTTAAAAGGACTAGGAATCAGGAATCAGGTAATTCTAACAACCTATGTGATTAATCAGATAATTCTTATTAAATTAATTGAAGCACAAGTAATTGCCAAAATTGATTTTATTATGCTAACAAACAGAGGTAAATCACAAGCATGGACTATCAAAATTAATTAA
>JAJJMC010012648.1:17500-25900 GCA_023531435.1 Papaver californicum
TTGAATAAATCCTCCTCTATCTGTTCCGGGTCGAGGGCTCCTTCTTCAAACTCCGACTCGTTTTTTTCATATAGAAATCTCTGATCAACAAAAGAACAAGATCCATTTTGCATCATATCTAAGGGATTTCTTGGTTCGGACCGAAGAAGCAATGTCACTCGATCATTATCAAACTGACTGCAATCTTTTTCTGTCCGTGAGGATCCCACCAGAGCGCCTTCTACTTCTAATAGGCCATGAACTAGATCAGAATCATTCTCAACGAATCCATAAGAAGTGATCCCATTTTTTTCATCGGGTCCGGGTAGAGACCAAAGATCTTGAGCGACCGATCCGGCAGAACAACTCAAAAGATAAAGAAGTATCGTTAATTTCTTCATGCTCGTTCCAAGCTCGAAGTACCATTTGTACAAAAAAGAATCCCCTTCCTTACATGATTTCTTCTTCATATAGATAGATATAGGATCTATGGGGCAATTACTTAGAAGTATATTTTGTGCCACAGCCCTTCCTATCTGATAGAAAAGGATCCCATGATCCTGAACCGATCTTACCTGGGATCGCAAATCCCAAGTTTGTCTATGAAGAGCGGATCTAATTGTATTAGTGTCTAGAATGGATTTCTTCTGTGTAATACTAATGGATAGGGCCTCATTGGTAAGTGCTACAAGATCTCGTGCATTGGAGCCCATGGTTATGGCCCCGAATCCATTAGTATGGAACATTTTCTTTTCCAAGTGAAATCCCCTAGTATATGAAAGAGTGAAAAAGTGCTTTCGTTGTTGTGGAATAAGAAGCCTCCGTATCTTAATGCATGTATTTAATTTATTCGGAGCTATTAGAGCGGGATCTACTTTTTGGGGAATATGAGTCGAAGCAATAACAAGGAGATTTCTAGTGGAGCATCTTTCACAATCCCTGGAGAGATAGTTCACTAATAGACCGAGGGATAAGTAATTCGACTCATTCACATACAGATCATGAATGTTTGGAATCCATATTATGCAAGGAGACATTGCTTTTGCTAATTCGAATTGAAGGGTGATATCAAATCGGTCTTTTTTCGGCGTCATATACATAGTTAGCGCATTCGTCATAGTTAGCAGCTCTGTATCAAGGTCATCATCGATATCGTCACTAGCATCAATCTCGATATTGTCACTACCATCAATATCATCAATAAGATAACCTTTAGGCTTGTCATCCAGGAACTTGTTCGGAAATACCGTAATGAAAGGAACATAAGAGTTTGTCGCTAGGTATTTGACCAAATAGGATCGTCCAGTTCCTATAGAACCTATCACTAAAATACCCCTAGACGGGGATAGGGCTAAGCGGAGCGAAAAGGGTTTTCCATGAGATGGGAAATGAAAACTATTAGCCCCACACGAGGTTTGTGAATAAGTGATTGTCTGATAATGAGCAAGGAATATCCGTCTTTCTGCTAAACAGGATCTATTGAACTCATAATTCATTAGATCTTTTTTATGAATGTCAACTAAGTATCGTAAGTAAATTGATCCCGGTTGTTCAACCATTTGATAACCAGAGTCATTCTTTGATAAATGATCACTATGAGTCAGACTCAATAGAATTTGATCAATCCTTTTTTTTGTCGTTAAGGTGGAGAACTGAACCAAGAATTCTCTTTCTTCATCATCAATCGAATCACTGTTCGCGACCCAGGATTCTATTTTATCATCAATCCAATCAACGTTCACGTTTTTTCTTTTTCTTATCAATGAATAGATCTCTTTACTTGTACGACTTAGATATCTCGTATTTCTCGAAAAAGTGATTCGATTGATGGGATTTGGTATGATACTTATGATATCGATGAGATTGATATTCAAATATTTCTTCTTAGAACGTATTGATTTGACCCCATAAGTGGGACCACCACCCAATAGCATGTTGCCACCAGAAGCAGAACCCCGTATTTCTTCTAGAGAATCTCCTAATTGTTCCAGAGCAACTAGAAAGAGATTCTTTAACCAGAAAGAGTTCAGTTCAGATGTAGGATACCTATCCAGAAGTTTTCGCAACTCAATCATGTATGATGGAATCATCAAAGATTTGATCTTTTCGAACTCTGTCTGTAACTCACTAGAGGCCCGGGAAACAAAGAGAAGATGTGTACGAACGAGATATCCAGCAACAAGAAGAAGGAAAAGGATTGAATAGAGGAACTCCCGAGCATTTGGTGATCTCAGATGTATCCATATCAATGGAACGGGTGACTCATTATTTCGATGAATCATTTCTTCGGACAGAAGAAGATTATGTAAACACTTACTCGAAATCTCACTTATCGGATTCCATTGTGGAAGAATCGCCCACAATTTTTTCTGAGGAATTGGCCATGATGTATCTGATCCATGCATAATATCATGAAAAACGGATACAAATTTTTGACTGCTACTTAGTATCGGCAATAGGTCTGAAAAAGTATCTAAAAGGGTGAAATTTAGATATTTGCACCCTGCCGAAGTAAGGAACCATGGCATATATGTTTGTAACAGATTCCATTTTGAGAGATTTGAAAAAGCACTATCTCGTTGAAGGGTTCTATACATCTGCCATTTCTCAACGCATTTCTTTAGACAAAGACTCTGTTTTTTCCTCTTTTCGGATGGTAAATATTTCTCAGAACATGGAGTGTGAATCAAACCCATGTTTGAATTGAAATTGAGATACTGATGCAAGTTCTTCCCTTCTGAATCAGAGAGATTCATATCTGAAAGAGGTTGACAATAAGTTCTTTCAAAATTGACTATTTGTCCCTCTGTTAGAGGTGTTCCAGAAATGTCTGGGATCGAGTAAATAGCTCTACGAACGAATGGATCGGATCGAATTGGAAAATGGAAAGATTTGTACAAGTTATACCTTTCGTCACCACTTTGTGGAAAATCGTTAGGTATGAATATGTTAGATACCTGTGACTCGATTGATGAAATAGTATCTCTCTCCAAAAAAACATGTTTTTTTGGACCGACGCACAAAGAAAAAATGTTGTTGCGAATGAACAAGATATTGAGGAATTGTCCATACGTAAGATCATAATTATTGATACGGGCCTTTTCCACATAAAAAGGGAATCTTTTGTTACAATCGAACCAGAAGTGATGTGGATTATTCAAGAATCGAAGTCGATTTGCTTTATAAAAAGAAGAGATCAATGAACTTCTATGAAATGGTTTCACGGGATTCAGCCAATTGTCTCGATCGTGGGATATCATTGAGAAATAGGAATCGGTGTTATCAAAGTCTTTCCTGCGATTATTTCTAGTATGAAATGAGTCAATCATCCACTTTGGTATCTTATTGAATAAAAACGGTGATATTGTTCCTCCATTGATCAAGAATTTCGATTTTTGGGAAGTATCACGATTATCCAATAAGAAGGGTTTCAATTTATTCAAATGAACGATTTGAACACCTATTGATTCTAACAACTGATTGCAGAGTTGATCATTCGGCCCTTTCAATTCATAGATGTGGATCTCGGACCTATGAATGGGGATATTCCCGATACTCACAAAGAAAAAAGGAAGTGACTTAGACAAAAAGAGAAGTGACTTGGACAAAAAGAGAAGTGACTTGGACAAATCTTGTTTGTCGATAACCTCGGACCAATCAATCGAATATTGATTAATACGTAATCGACCGAACACTACTTGAAAACGGCTCTTCTGCTCAGAAACGAAATGTTCCAAATGTTCCTGGAAATTATTGCTCCCGTTGGGCCATTTGTATCTATATGCATTAGGATCCCGATTCATGGATCTCTCGGTTCGAGAAATAAGAGGATCGAACCATTTCTTCTGACTCTTTTTCAAATTCGATAAATGTTGGTTGATCGTATATTTCATTATAGTTCTATGATTCAGAGTATCATTTCCTATTTGATCCCTTTGAATTCCATAAAAGAATCGATTCGATACATTTCTTATGTACCCATAGGTGCTATATTGGATTTGAATCAGATTTCGGATCAATCTATATTGATTGACTGCCTCCATTATGTTGTTGCTAGCAAATACCACTCTTTTTGGTTTTGGATCTTCCAAGTCATTCCCGCAGGAGATCCGGACCGATTTTTTTCTGATCCTTCGATAAAAAGATTCATTCTCTTCATAAAAAATAGGAGGTAGAACCAAGAAAGATTTCTTTTTCGATTCATCCCTGGAGTTGAATACCTCATTCAATAATTTTTTTTTATCCAACCCGTAGGAATCAATAGAAAAGGAAAATCCCTTATGATACACCAGATCCGGCTCGGTTATTGATAGAGTGAATAGATCTGCCATTTCTTGAAATCTCTCTTCTGATTCAAAATCGCGGTGTAACGTGTACCCCCCCCTGTTTCGGTCATGGAATAGATGAAAGAAAGAAAAAAATGGATTTTGGTTCAAGAATGAAATCTTATTGGAACTGGCCATATCCGGTTCATCCTTCGGAACCATATCACATCCCGGATCTGATGAAATAGGATGAATTGAGACGGTATTTTGTAAATACGTAATTATCTTGAATATATCAACCATTTCTTTATTTTCCGATCGTCTGGAAGGGACAAAAGAAACATCTTGTTCTTTCTTCAACAATTTATGATCTCTAGTGGACCTCTCAGTAGGATTCGAACCCAGATGAAGTTCTGACCATCTGTCAGAGAAAAAGGAACGAATTGATTTTGTAGAATTCCCAAGAATTGCTTCGATTTCTTCCGGAAGCAGATGATTATTCATCTGCTTCTCACGTTCCGTGAATAGCCGGGACATTGAGGAATATCCAGAAAGGCATTTCGGGAATCGGTCTGATTTTCTCTCTGTTCGTTCCGTTTGAAGAAAGGAAGGATCCCAAAGAATCGATCTTTCTTTTAGTTGTTGAATCTCTCTTTGATTGATCAATGTGTGATATTCCGAATCCTCATTACTAATCGAATCGAAAGGGTCTCTGGATTGATCAGAAGATCCTTTCAATTGGCTAGAATTCGTTACTTGAACGAAAATAGATCTTGTGGAATCATATTGAATATTTGACGATACATTCCGTACCTTGCTAAAAAACCGATCCTTGCTTACCAACCACACATTGTCTAACCAAATCCAACTCTCTCTCGATACGTTCCTCAAAAAATCCGACTCGTGCAGATTCTTCCCCCAACTAACGAAGATATCTTGGCGGAATTGCCACATATGAAATTGAGCACAATTTTGCAAAGAAATACCCCACTTGTTTCTCGAGAAGAGATGGGAAACATGTTCAATCTCATTTGATTGAATAGTTGACTCAGCTCCTTGTTGTTTGAAGAAACCCTCCACTTCAATTGGTCTTTTTTCACGAAAAGCAGACATGAGATAACAAATCCAGTGTTTCACTAAGATTTCGAATAGCTGGCCCGAATTCAAGTTGATTATGTTTCGCTTCTTCCTCAGAGAAAGACGATCAAACAATTCCCAATCATGGTCCTTGCGGATCGGATCATCCGTATAGGATACAAAAAGAAACTCCAGATATTTGATATCTTTCTCTTTAAATGAGATCTCAATTCCAGCTACGGTTTCCTTAGATATCTTACAACTAGAATTCCACCTTTTTCCGATCCGGTTCCTCCACCACCGCGAACCCCAGTTAGAGTCAGGCATGATACACTTTTTCGTTATTGGGAGAACCCAAGTACTCTCTTTCGGATCCATGAAACAACTCTCAGAGATCTTTTTCCCTTTTGGAAGATAGAGGAGCGAAACAATCAACCTATTAATATTGGAAGACCAAAAAGATTCTTCCGATGTATCATTTCTGGGTCCAATGGAATTCATAGGTATAGGAAGAAGCCCCATCAAATAGAGATTTTTTCTTTCGACCATATTTCGATTGTTAATACGATATATAAGGACCGCTACTACAAGCAGTACTACACCTTTGATCGTGAAATATCGATTGCTTGTTGAACCCTGTGAATCGCGTGAAAGGAGGATACTCCAAATTCGGGGGTCAAAGAGTTTCATAAAACGTTCTTGGTGGAAAAAAATGTGAGTGAAAGATCCCACTGAATCGAATTTGGTCCATGAATCTAAGAAATAGTGAGAATTCTTGATCTCTCTCAATATCTCTCTCAATTCGAAGATCCAGGATTTGAATTGATGTCGTTTCATTGATTCCTGTTTCATTGATTCCTCCTAAAGATTTCATTTCAATTGGAATTTGGTTATTCACGATGTACGATGATCCCTGTTAAGCATCCATGGCTGAATGGTTAAAGCGCCCAACTCATAATTGGCAAATTCGTAGGTTCAATTCCTGCTGGATGCACGCCAATGGGAACGTTCAATAAGTCTATTGGAATTGGCTCTGTATCAATGGAATCTCATCATCCATACATAACGAATTGGTATGGTATATTCATACCATAACATATGAACAGTAAGAACTAGAATTCTTATCAATACTGGAACTCATAGGGAAGAAAATGGATTTATGGATGGAATCAAATATGCAGTATTTACAGACAAAAGTATTCGGTTATTGGGGAACAATCAATATACTTCTAATGTCGAATCAGGATCAACTAGGACAGAAATAAAGCATTGGGTCGAACTCTTCTTTGGTGTCAAGGTAATAGCTATGAATAGTCATCGACTCCCGGGAAAGGGTAGAAGAATGGGACCTATGGGACATACAATGCATTACAAACGTATGATCATTACGCTTCAACCGGGTTATTCTATTCCACCTCTTAGAAAGAAAAGAACTTAAAAAAAAATACTTAATAACACGGCGATACATTTATACAAAACTTCTACTCCGAGCACACGCAATGGGGCCGTAGACAGTCAAGTGAAATCCAATTCACGAAATAATTTGATCTCTGGACAGCGTCATTGTGGTAAAGGTCGTAATGCCAGAGGCATCATTACCGCAAGGCATAGAGGGGGAGGTCATAAGCGTCTATACCGTAAAATAGATTTTCGACGGAATGAAAAAGACATATCTGGTAGAATCGTAACCATAGAATACGACCCCAACCGAAATGCATACATTTGTCTCATACACTATGGGGATGGTGAGAAGAGATATATTTTACATCCCAGAGGGGCTATAATTGGAGATACCATTGTTTCTGGTACAGAAGTTCCTATCTCAATGGGAAATGCCCTACCTTTGAGTGCGGTTTGAACCATTGATTTACGTAATTGGAAGTAACCAATTAGGTTTACGACGAAACCTAGAAATCAATCACTGATCCAATTTGAGTACCTCTACGGGATAGACCTCAACAGAAAACTGAAGAGTAACGGCAGCAAGTGATTGAGTTCAGTAGTTCCTCATATAAAATTATTGACTCTAGAGATATGGTAATATGGAGAAGACAAAATTGTTTGAAGCACCGACAGAACCGGAAGCGCCCCTTGTTTCAAAGAGAGGAGGACGGGTTATTCACATTTCATTTGATGGTCAGAGGCGAATTGAAAGCTAAGCAGTGGTAATTCTACCCCCGGGGAAAAATAGAGATGTCTCCTACGTTACCCGTAATATGTGGAAATATCGACGTAATTTCATAGAGTCATTCGGTCTGAATGCTACATGAAGAACATAAGCCAGATGATGGAACGGGGAGACCTAGGATGTAGAAGATCATAACATGAGTGATTCGGCAGATTTGGATTCCAATATATCCACTCATGTGGTACTTCATCATACGATTCATATAAGATCCATCTGTCTAGATATCATTATATACATCCAGAAAGCCGTATGCTTTGGAAGAAGCTTGTACAGTTTGGGAAGGGGTTTTGATTGATCAAAAAGAAGAATCTACTTCAACCGATATGCCCTTAGGCACGGCCATACATAACATAGAAATCACACTTGGAAAGGGTGGACAATTAGCTAGAGCAGCGGGTGCTGTAGCGAAACTGATTGCAAAAGAGGGTAAATCGGCCACATTAAAATTACCGTCTGGGGAGGTCCGTTTGATATCCAAAAACTGCTCAGCAACAGTCGGACAAGTGGGTAATGTTGGGGTGAACCAGAAAAGTTTGGGTAGAGCCGGATCTAAGCGTTGGCTAGGTAAGCGTCCTGTAGTAAAAGGGGTAGTTATGAACCCTGTAGACCATCCCCATGGGGGTGGTGAAGGAAGGGCCCCAATTGGTAGAAAACAACCCACAACCCCTTGGGGTTATCCTGCGCTTGGAAGAAGAAGTAGAAAAAGGAATAAATATAGTGATAGTTTGATTCTTCGTCGACGTACTAAATAGGAGAGAAAATCGAGAATATGTTTCTTCGTCTTTACAAAAGAAAAAAAGATAGGAGTAATTAGCTGTGACACGTTCACTAAAAAAAAATCCTTTTGTTGCTAATCATTTATTAGCAAAAATTGAAAAGCTCAACATCAGG
>JAJJMC010012657.1:14147-39052 GCA_023531435.1 Papaver californicum
AAAACGTGCACAAAAGTGCACGAAATTGCTTCTTTCGATATTTATTTATTACTAAGACCTCATAGGTGTTTAAATATCAAATTAACAGTAGAGGACACCAAGGCTAATGGAAATAGTCCAAAATATCTTCAAATAATTTTAAAAAAGTGCTTCTAATAGGAAATTTCAAAAACGTGCACAAAAGTGCACGAAATTGCTTCTTTCGATATTCAGCTTACTACCGAGACCTCATAGGTGTGTAAATATCAAAATAAAAATGGAGTCCACCAAGGATAATGGAAATGGTTCAAAACATCTTCAAATAGTTTTAAAAAGTTCTTGTAATAGGATACTTCAAAACCGTGCACAAAACTGCGTGAAATTGCTTCTTTCGATATTCAGCTTACTACTGAGACCTCAGAGGTGTTTAAATATTACAATAAAAATAGAGTCCACCAAGGCTAATGGAAATGGTCCAAAAAAACTTCAAATTGTTTTAAAAAAGTTCTTGTAATAGGATAATTCAAAAACGTGCACAAAAGTGGACAAAATTGCTTCTTTCAGCTTACTACGAAGACCTCATAGGTGTTTAAATATCAAAATAACAGTAGAGTCCACCAAGGATAATGTAAATGGTCAAAAACATATATAAATAATTTTAAGAAAGTGCTTGTAATAAGATATTTCAAAAACGTGCACAAAAATGCACGAAATTGCTTCTTTCGATATTAAGCTTACTACGGAGACCTCATAGGTGTTTAAATATTAAAATAACAATAGAGTCCACCAAGGCTAATATATATGGTACAAAACATTTTCAAATAGTTTTAACGTGTAGAAAAGTGCACAAAATTTCTTCTTTCGATATTCAGCTTACTACTGAGACCTCATAGGTGTTTAAATATCAAAATAAACAGTAGAGTCCACCAAGGCTAATGGAAATAATCCAAAATATCTTCAAATAGTTTTAAAAAACTGTTTGTCATAGGATATTTTAAAAATGTGCACAATATATTGAAAATGTCATAGGTGTATGAACCATTTCTCTATTCTCTTAACCAGTTCAAAATTTCCCTCTGCGGAACCCATATTGAACCCTGCAAAAGATGAACACCATGTTATCTTTAAGTTTTATACCGAGTTCAAACCTTTGAATAGAAATCACTCGTCACAATTTTCTTTTACCGAAATTGGTAACTTGCAATCAATCCCCAACAACACTTATCTTATTGGTAAGATATTGTGAACCCTAATATTTGGTTGATGTTTGTTTATACACAACAAATTAAGTGTTAGTTGATTGTTGTTTTGTTTTGCTGGATGTTATAGGTATGTTAATCTGCCACACAACTCTGCAAGAAATGGTAAGTGGTACAGAATATCACAAAATATCAACAGAAAACATAATGTACGATCACCACATCTTGAATTGCCATTTTGTATAATTGACCATGTTGATTGGCTGTATATATATTTAGTAATGAGTATCCATTTTGGTTACATTTTCTTATTTAGGCTATTGGCAATTTGGTATGCATTTGCTGTATTTTAGTTACATTTACTTATTGCAGAAGTAAATTCAAAATCTATAATGCAAATGGACTTAGGTTTTATGCAGACTTTTTTTTCTCATCTTTCCTAAATTTTTTTGGACAGATAATTTTTAGTCTTTTTTCATTTTCTAAAGAACAAAAAAGAAGGCCACGAGCCAAAGGGATTCAGATGTGTCGAAAACGCATCCAAATCTTGAAGTCCCTGGTGCCGAAGGTACACGGGCGGTTGAGTCCAGGTCAAAGGCCTGGGTGATGCCCTAGTGGTAAATATATCATACTATACCCATTTTGGACGTTATAACGGTCCGTTTGTCATGTTAAAAATGTGAGTAATTATACAATTGAGTCATGGAATGCAATTGAGTGTTATGTAGTTGGGTTTGCATGTTTGTTATATGTACTTTGGATTGTTCACAGATTACCCATGCACTGAATGTATCCCAAAGGTATCTTAGGAATGCAACTAGGGGTGAGCAACAGATGGAATCCGTGGATTTGACGACACTTAAATCCAGTCCATCTAAATGGCGGGTGTTAGATTTGCATCCATGTCCAGTCCATCACCCGCGGCTTTGACACCCACGGGTGGGCGGACTGGATGCGGATAAATCCATAAGTTTTGAGACAACTATTACCGGACATCACATGATCATGTAATACAAATATTTGACATTCTAAAAAAGCATTCCCGACGGATGTGGAGAAGTTTGGTATGTTTTCATGTTATGTGTCAATTAGGCTGCTGACAACAAAAATAACAAGCGATTGCAAGTGTTTAAGATGGCAAACATGGCAACAAGCCAACAAGCCAACAACAACAAACATGATAAAGTAATAGTATAATTAAAATCAAGAAAAGACATCATTTGGAGAGAAGCTTAGTTTATAAAAGCTTATTGGAGATAACGAATCTATATATATAATTGAACATTAAATCATTGTTTCATGTTATGTTGAGTCAAAAAATTTAAGTTGCACACATAAATCTATATATTTATTATATTTCCTCTTTTACCCCTTAACCTAGTTGATGCGGATGTCCAATGGATTTTTAGACTCACACTCGTACCCAATCCATTATTTAGTGGGTTTTCAAGAATGTATCTATATTCAACCCGTCCATAGACGGGTTGGATATCCATCCGCCAAAATACGAATGAATTAGATTGAGTTGGTGGTTTGAGTTCATATGCTCACCCCTAAATGCAGCCCTTGAAATCTCGATATCGCTACTACCTCTTTGGGCGTTATTCAATTATACTCGTTGTGTTTTCGGTATATATACAAAACCTTCTTTTTTTAACCATTTCTTTATACTTTATTTTCTTCGTCAAATTGCAAAATAGAAAAAAAAACGTTTGAGTACAAATGTTCATTGATAAATTTTATTTTGATTTATTTTCTAAAAACTCAATAAATTTTTCGATTTTCTTTAAAAAACACAAACTTAAATGAATATGTATTAATTGTTAAGAAATTTATCAAAATTTTTTCATTTCTTACAAATTCAAATTATTAATTACTTCCTTCGTTTTTGGAAAAGAGTTACTATTACCTTTTCATTTTAACCTATGTTTAGACTAAAATGAAAAAGTCATAGTAATATTTTTGCTGAAACGGAGGTAGTATTATTTAAACCCATATGGTCTATTTTACAACGTTTTTATTTGTAGATATACAACGGATATAGACGTTGCAAAAATTAAAGCAACAGATATGCGTTGCTTAAAATAAGAATTATCTCAAACTAATTAAGCAACGTATTTACAACCTTAATATACACTGCAAATGTAGTATCTCTGATTTTGAAGGGTCTTTATACTTAGTGATCTTTATATGTTTTATTGAGTTTTATTTTTCATTCAATTTTTTAAAGAAAAAGTTAAATTTTATTCCCCCAATTTCTCCCTCTATTTTCCCTCTACAAAATTCATTTCCCTCCCACAATTGAAATCCATCTTTTCATTCCCCCTAAAACTAATCACTAGATCCATATCTACTTATACTTTAAACAACTTTGTTTCGTTTAAAAAAAATACTCATTTTTTTAATTTAATTTATTTTTAGGCTAAAATTAAAAAATGATAGTAACATTTTACCGAAATAGCGGTAGTATATTGTTTTTATTTTTATTTTTATTTTATCACTCTTTACTCTTTAGAAAATGACTCCTTTTTCCTTTCTCTCTCAACACCCATCTTTCCGAAACCTTTACCGGAGATAGTATATTGTTTCTATTTCTTTTATCACTCTTTGCTCTTCAGAAAATGACTCGTTTTTCCTTTCTCTCTCTCAACGCCAATCTTTCCAAAACCTTCTTCTTTTTTTTTTCAAAATCGAGAACCAAATGAGAGCTGCTATGATTTCACAAAAACCATAAATCAAGACCTTATACTTCTCAATCCTAATATTTTAAACAAAATCCATCTACCAGAAATCTAGATCTGTAAACCCAACTTTGAAATTTTCAGAACCCTAGAAAAAAAAATTATTTCTGAAATCGAAAACACTAACTTTGTGGATAGTTGATTTATCATCAGGTATAAACCCTAACTTTTGTTGCTTAATCATGTTTGATTTTGACCTAATTTGTAGTTTCAAAGCGTTGATAATTTTTTATTTTGACTTTATTGTCTGTTTTCTTTGTTGAACTTGTTTAGATTCAATTTAATTTTATGCCTTTGGAAGTTGTTTGAGTTGTTGCTTCTTTGTGGTTTGTATTCTCATTTAATTTTATGCCTTTGGAAGTTGTTTGAGTTGTTGCTTCTTTGTGGTTTGTATTCTCATTGAAGATTCCGCTGAGTTCAACTCTTCAGATGGGTTCAACTCTTTAGATCTGTTATGTAGACCCCTTTTTTTTTGAAATCGTGTCAACACAAAACATAATGAATCAGTGATATGTTAACTTTTTGCACTTGTTCCTACAATCATAATCTTAAAATCTTAAGCTCGATGGTGGGATTTAACTGTTTTTTTATATTTTATTGATGTAATATGTTATTCCGGTTGTAAGCATAAGATTATGGTTTTTGTTGTTGTTGATTATGCTCAAGTCTGGCAATATTTTCTTATTATTAATTCATATTCATCACTGAAAAGAATTGAAGAAAAGGTCTTTAGGAGTTACCTACCTTGAACCATATTGTCTGTCTCCATTATGTTTCCTAGTGGTTCAACTATTGTTTACTGGGACGTTTTATCCATCAGATCTGTCTAGAATTGTGTCTCTCTTAAGATTCGAATTGATGTTACATTGAGTTGGTCTCGCATTTTGAGTAATGTATAGTTATCAAGAGTTCTTGATTTCACAATTTTCTTCCTATAGGATTCGGGATTGTTTGTTTTTTCAGTCTTAAGGATTTTTCTTTATAGGTTATGCATTTTTAACAAGGATTGTCTTATGATCTTGCTACGATATTGATATAATTATATCATTTTCTACACAACATGAAGGAGTAATCAGAGGCTTGTTTATTTGATTGTCTAGTTTGTATATTAGTTGGTACATTCTTTTGTTATTATCTGACATGCACTTTTCTAATTGGCTGCATCACGTGCAATGTTTGTTGTAACAGAATCCTAATCAACAAAGGTACTGGCATGGACAATATGCTTTATCTCAATGATGGCCTTTGAAAGGTATCACATACCCTCACCCTCACTGGCACTCTAACTCTTAGTTAAGAAGCTACACATATAATGTGTTGTTGGAGTAATGGGAATTTTAATTAAATGTTTTCTTATCGATTGTTGTTGTCGCTATAGTACCCATGTCTGGAAACAATGATGGATGATTTGTTTGCGAATAAATCACCTATTGTTGTTGTTAAATAAATGGTTATGATTTCTTTTTCACATTGTACTCGAACAACTTTTGATTTATGATCTTCTTTGTTTGAGTTTAATTTATGAATTTATATAATTCTCTTTTTGTGTGTGTTTTTAGTCAAAATCATCTGAATCTGGTTCGGTATGGTCCATATATGCTAACACTTCGTCTTCTTCATCAATGTAAAGTATTCTTATTCTTGTCTTCATTGTTCAAATGCAAGTTCATTTGTTAGTTGTTTTATAAACTTTTGTATTTATCTTCACCATTCATGATATAGTTTTCCGTTCATTGCATGTGAAGTATCTACTTGTTAAATTGAGGTTATTCTGAAAACCTTGGTGGAGGATAAAAGAGGTATGTGTTCATCATTTTAGAGTCCAGGAAATCTATCATTAATGTAAGTTGGCATGGTATTCTGATTTTTTATATGTCATCTTAGAATTGCAGCTGATGGATTTACCCATATTTAATTTAGAATTGTTGGTCTTCTAAGACCCAAAATTTGACTGCATCAAGACATTACTGATGGATTATCACATTGCATGATATTTTCTTTCAACACTATGTTACTAATATATAGGCTGATTTCATTTTTGCAGTGACTGTCAGGGAAGTTGCTAACTTTGCGGCATATGCATTTTCCCTAGCTATTCTGGTCATTCCCCAAGTGTCTTTGTACCCCATTCATTTATTTTCGGTAATTGTTTTCTTAGATTTCTGATACCTTCCTTCTCTCATGTTTGGTATAGGGCATTTTTCAGCAGATCTTCAGTATGGGAGATTCCTTGAGGTAACTCCTGGACATTGGATTAAATAGAATTTTAGTGGAAAAAAACTTCACTTATGCAAGTACTATTCTTGCATGTTTGGGAGTTAAATTACCGCACTATTTGATATTTTCTGGTCTCAATAACCTTAGAAACTTCAGAAACAATGAGCCAGCGTTTTGTCCATCTTTCATGTAGAAATGCACCTATGATTACAAAGGTGAATATCCATCTATTTAAGTTGCATATGTTGAATGATAAATTTTACATCTACATGATTTGATAGTTCACTTAAAAGTCTGTACAACTATAACTTAACTTATATAATCCTCCATTTTCTGGTCATTGTCATTGTATTCTGTCCTTTCTGATTGATTTATCGTTTACCTACTAGGGTATTTATTAGAGTCTTATAGTAATGGTCTTTCCCATTGGTTGTGAACAAGTTCTTGATCTGTCGGTCATTGCAAATGAGGATGTTGTTTTAATATCCATGAAGTAGTGATTTGTTCGAGGACATGTATAAACTATCTAGTTTGGGTTTTCTAAATTTAGCATGAAGGAGACTGCCTACCATGTCAATTGTACAACTAAGAGTACTGATGCTCCTTGAAGTGTGATTATCTATCGTTGATTGGTTGTGTAATATCAAATCCTTACAGGTCTATTGTTGGTGTTGTTAATTATCGATTGGACATTGGGTTTGAAGGGTTAACTGTTTTGTGTGGTTTACTTACTTCTCATCGTGTTATATTATTTCATACACTTAGTTTTGATTTGATTGCTGGCAGTTGTCTTTTACTTGGTCATTACTTGTAAATTTAGAGCGGTCATTATGAGGTTGTTGCAAATTTAGTACAAACAAGCTTTCTTTTCTCTATATCCATGGATGGACGATATCTTTTTTGACTCCCTTTTTTATGTACAATGGGCTCTTCGGTTTGAGTTCTTTATCACGCCTAAGAATGAAGACCAACTGTTGTAGCCTTTTACCACCATTCGGTTAAGCATAAGTTCTTGTTCTTATCCATCGTGGTTGTATGTCGTTAGCTCTTTGAACCAGTTTGCACGAATTATCTTCTTCATCAGATCTTTTTTATACTTCAAAATTGATTATTATCCTGTTACCTGTTTGTAAAAATGATCCAGAAAGCTATATATTTGAAAAATCCACTGATAGCCAAAAAGGGAGTGAACTCTTTCATAGATTTTTATTATATTATCCTTCTCACTCTCGCTGCTCCAATATATCAATTACATAATTTGGTTACCTTTGCGACACCCAATTTGAATCTTTTCAACTCATCTTGAAATGTCAGCTCATTTGGTTACCTTATTCTTGACTTTCAGCCGAAACTACATTGGTGGCACAGTGGTGGTGAATCAGAACATGGAGCTGGTGAACATTCACCTTCATCACTGATCATACTGGTCATAGAGGTGGTGAATCAGAATATAAGACCGGTGAAGATCTAGTTTCCACCACTTTCAATGTAAGGATGTAAGTAATTGTTGTCTAAAATACAATCCTTGAGTTTTGTTGTCCTTAATATCGTTACTAAGTTTCTTTTTGTCAACAGGATTTTGAGCCACTTATATCCTAAGGTGTGTATAAATATAGACTACTATGACCAATTTCTTGTAACAAATGCATTTCTAGTTAATCAGTATAAGTTTTTAGATCTCCTTTGGCTGTAGCAGTTAGATTACGGCCCCTACCTACATCTTGATGTTGTACAATTAATTCAATTAGGTTATAAAGGGTCTGAATTATTTGTTCAATCTAAGACATAAACTTCATTTGCTCTTACATGTTTTTTTAGATGGGGAATGCAGCAGTTGTAGCAGCTGCATTTGGAGGAAGGTTGCCTTCTAGTATTAGCGGTAGTAATGAATGATGCAGTCTTGGTTTCAAATTTGAATTCTGATGTGAGTCAATGCTTTCATCAATAGTTCTCTCTTCTCATTCTATCTATTCCTTCACTTCACTAAGAGTCTCGTTATGTGTTTCCTATTTGGACTTTTTAATTTCAGAGAATCGACGAGGATAAGCTATTCAACCTGTTCTCAATTTATGGAAACATCGTGAGAATCAAACTTCTCTGCAACAAACCAGATCATGCCCTTGTTCAGCTGGGTGATGGATTTCAAGATGAATTAGTTGTGTACTTCCTTTTGAACCTAGTAGGAATTCATTTTGTATCATACCAACTGATTGCGATTGTTATCTAAGAAAACTTAATTGTTTTGACCTAATAGGTACTTTTGGTTTGGTCTTGATGGTGAAGGTGTTTTTGCCAAAATGGGTACTTTCTTTTCTTACCTTCATTTGCATTCTGAAATTAAGATTTTTGAATGCATGAACCATAACCTTTATATTAAAAACAAGTGATCTAGGTTTCCAATCTGAAATAGCTCGATCATATGTTCTGATGGTGTTAGTTAGGGTTGCTTATGCTAACAAAATACAGTCGTATGTCATATTATTTCGTAGTTCTTTCATTCTCTACGGTCTGTGGTAGTCTGCTTCAAAGCCGTATTCTTTTTGTGTTATACAATGTTATAATAATCCGTGGGTCAGCTTCATTGTTTCTCTTGTACTAAACTCTTTGAGTTCTTACTTTTGCAGGCACATGTTTACGTTACAGGATTGCCCAATGATGTTATTGCTGAGGAGGTAAGTGATGTTCATCTTGTTCTTACTGTTTTACGTGTCTTAATTAGTTCCATGATACAGTCATTGTTGGTGGTTCTGTATGTGCTAGTAATTCATGTATCTTTAATAAAAAATGGTGTTGCTTGTACAGGAGGTGTACTATTCTACTAAAAGGCAGCAATTTTTGAGCGATCAGGGTTACAACTTTAAGCTGCAGCTTTTATAAAAATTCTGCTTAACTTTTTTCTTAGTAGTTAGATGCCATTTTGTGATGTATTTGCACCCACACACAGAAAAAAGTACATATTTGTGCTAGGAGTGAATTGTAGTTCCTTAACTTTGTTGGTCATGTGTGTACGGATGAACTTTGAAATATCGGCAGAGGATCACAAATAATGTGTTTTTTGGTAGTGATCGATGATCAAATTTGTTTTTGATACTTCCTCCATTCATATAGATAAATTGGGTGTTCTACTTCATTTGGAATGGTATATCGGTCTAAATATCTATCTAGAATGGTATATGCTGGTGCAAAAATAAATTTGTATATGCAGGTATAGAAATCTGCAGGAATCCACTAATACCATTTCTATATTTTTTTATGCTATATATATTAGCAACAGATATAGACGTTGGTAAACAAAAAGTTGCTTTACTTTCAGAGAATAAGCAAAACAAAATAACTGCTTAAAACATTTGTGGTAGGACCCCTAATAAAACGTTCTCTACACCTTAAAACGCTTAAGTAAACGTTGAGTAAATTCGTATATCTGTTGCTTTAACTAAATTAAGCAACATATATAAACCTATTTAAGCAACTGGAGGAAAGAGCAAGGGACAGCCGTTTAAATCCAGGATCTGGTAAAAAAGTTTGTTAACCACAACTCCCGCTGTATAAGCCCAAGTGCCCGGTAAGAAGGAATTCCAATCTTAGGTCTAGTCCCTAACATGGAATCTAAGCAACGTTGGAACGCGTGAAGCAATATGTATGCTTTAAGCAACGTTGGAACGCGTGAAGCAGTATGTATGCTTTAATTAAATTAAGCAACGTTATAAACATTGCACAAATCATAATAAATATTTGCTACACTGTTATTGCAACATATATAAGAGTTCTAAAGCTAGGGAGACGTTTATAAACGTTGCAAAAAGGTTAAAAATGGTGTAATGCCCGATTAATTTTAAAATTAGAAAAATATTTATGCAATGCTTTTTCGGCGACCTTTAATCGTGGTAGTGCTCATCTAGTATATACTTGTCAAACACCAATTATTAAAAACTGCAGGTAGTTTGAATGTAAGACATTCCTATTATAGGTAATAGGTAATATCTTGCATCGTGCCAGACGTACCCTTAATACTAGTGATACGAAATTTACATCTCTACCTGGGAAGTACTGACGTGGACACGGTGACACGGATACGATACGACGCGGATACAAACACAGATAAATCTTTTACATCTCTACCTGGGAAGTACTGACGCGGACACGGTGACACGGATACGATACGACGCGGAGACAAACACAGATAAATTTTTGAAAAATTTTGTCGCAATCATGAACACCTAAAAGTTTGAAGTTGAGGGTGTAGGTTCGAACTTTGCTCTTATTTGTTATATCTAAAGTAGAAATTATTAGACCTTATAGATTAGCTTAGATAAAATAATGATAGGAAGGTTTTATGTTTAAATGTATTAAATATAAAATATATAAATTATGCATCAAAAAAGAGCTTGTGGTATAATGGTCAGGGTGGTTCTCCAAGGAATTTAAGGTTAGAGGAAAAAAAAATGAATGTGCGTCCAAATCATGCGTCTCGCATGTGTCCAACTTGTGTCCTTATGCCAAATCACATGGGACATGCACGTACTGCGTTTGACACGCGTCCGTGCTACAAAGATCTCTAATATATATATTAAGAGGTGTTTTGAGGGTTTTTTTACTTAAATATCTCTATATATAAAAGAAAGTTAAAAATCATACTTTCTCCGTGCCTGACTAAGTGAGTCTTTTCATATTCAGCTAGTTCTACACGGACCCCCCAAAAAACCAATTAAAAACCATGTTCCCAAAAAGAGGAATGATGAATCTTTTTTAGAGAATGATGGGTCTCATATGAATGCCATGTGATCCAGCAAAACAAAATTGTTATAAAAGGGATTGTTTTAGGTAGTTTTTTGGAAGGTCCAGTTTGACTTGTTGGTACATATTTGCATATGGAAAAATATTTGTAGCCAATTTTTTTTTCTTTACCACAAACCCACCATTAAAATACGTAATATGCAGAACCATATTTAGTTTTTAGGAATATTAATTTTAATAAATTAAACAACCTTTTATTTCCTTTATTATTTTATTTTCGATATCTATAATTGACCAAAAACTTCCATATTTGGTATCTAGTGAAAATAGTCAAAAACTGAGAATACAAAAAAACCCTGAATCCCATTAATCAAGCTTACCTAGTCTAAAATTTCCACTTTCTTATTTTTTTTTTCTTAAAAAAAAACCGTTATAAATTCATAGATAATAATCCCTAAAATAACTCCATAATTTATGAGGAAATTTTGGTTTGGTCCGCTTATGTCTGGGACCACATCAATTTGGTCAACCAAAAATCTAGGATGTTCAGTTTGGTCCATAATTATTTGAAAATGTTAATTTGACCAAACTAACCTTTCGTACATGTTACTTTATCTTTTCTCTCTACTAATTTCTCTCTCTTCTTAAAATAAAACAAAAAAAACTTAAAAATAAAATATCATTCAAAATATAAGTCGAAAACTAATAAATTTTATATATTCGAAAAGGTCTCGACGAGATCTACACAACGAGTACCCATTATACTATGTTTTGAAATTTATTTTTTTTTTGGTACAATGGAAGTTCATATCCAAGAATGAAAACTATTTTAGAGTATGTTAGTTCATTCTAGTTCTAGCCGTTCATTTTGTAGAATAAACTCGAATACGGTAGTTAATTCTAGCAGTTTATTTTGTAGAATGAATTTGGAATAATAGTTTATTTTGAAGAATGAAGTCGTAATGATAGTTCATATTGTAGAATGCACTCCTGATAGGTGTTCATATTTTAGAATGAATTCATAATAGTAGTTCATATTGTAGGAATGGTAATTCAAAATGAACTTATAATGATGGTTATTATGGTAGTTCATATGTTTCGAAACTTAAAAAAAAATCCCGGTATAATGGTAGTTCATATCCAAGAATGAAAACTATTTTTAGAGTATGGAAGTTCATTCTAGTTCTAGCAGTTCCTTTTGTAGAATGAACTCGAATATGGTGTTAATTCTAGCAGTTTATTTTGTAGAATGAACTTGGAATAGTAGTTTATTTTGAAGAATGAAGTCGTAATGATAGTTCACATTGTAGAATGCACTCCTGATAGGTGTTCATATTTTTAGAATGAATTCATAATGGTAGTTCATATTGTAGGAATGGTAATTCAAAATGAACTCGTAATGATAGTTAATTATGGTAGTTCATATTGTAAATGAACTCGTAATAGGTGTTCATTATGGTAGTTCATATTGTGGAATGAACTCATAAATGGTAGTTCATATTGTAAAATGAACTCCTAATGATAGTTCACTTGGTAGAAAGAACTTGTAATAGTAGTTCATTATAGTAGTTCATTTTGTAGAATGAACTCGTATGTTAGTTCATCTTAGGAGTTCCATTTTTTAGAATGAACTCATATGATAATTCATTCAAGAAGATCACTTTGTAAAATGAACTAGCTAGTATGGCAGTTCATTCAAGAACTCACTTCGTCAAAACGAACTCTTATGTCGTTGATTTTTAGCTAAAGGATAACGAAAATATAAAAACTTTAAAATATAGTTACAATGATACTCGTTGGATAGATCTCGTCAAGAGCTTTCCGAATATATTAAATTTATTATTTTATGACTTATAGTTCAAAAGATATTTAACTTTTAATTATTTTTTTTATGAAGAGAGAGAAAAAAGAGAGATAAAAAGGTATTTTTGACACTATTTATAAGATGATGACGTCATTGATGATGTCATTCCGCGTGGGTAATGTTCACCGCAGGACCAAACAATAATATTTGGACCAAACAGACAATATATATTTTTAAAAGGACAAAACAACAATTGGACCGGGTTAACGAGACCAAACTGACACAATATTATTGATATTAGGACTAAACAATAATTTCTACATGATTTATTCCTATTTTGTTTCTTTTAAAAATAAATAAAAATAAACTCTTTATAACTTAGATAAATAATAATTCTTAAAAAATCTACCTAAAATAATAAAAAAATTCTTTTATTTACCACGTGGATGTAAAATTCGAATTTCATGATTAGTGATAGTTGCAATTTTCACATGTTGGAACCTGTTGCTCTTGTAAAAATCACAATTATCACAACTTACCCAAAAAATCCAGTTTTCACAAAAAAGTGATAGTAACAATTTTTCACCATTATAATCAGCTATGTTTTATGAAAATCGCAATTACCACAACTTACCGAAAAATCCAGTTTTCACAAAATTGTGATTATCACAATTTTTCACCGGTTATAAACAATTGTGTTTTGGGACAATCGCAATTATCACAATGTGAATGAAAATTCCAGTTTTCACCATTTAGTGATATCCCTTTTCCTTAAATCAAGCAATTATTTCAATTTATTTTGTTAACTAAAAACATGTGAATTTTCTTTTCTTTTTTTAAGTTGAGAATTAGTGTGATTAATGAAAATCCCTAAAAGAAATTCCCTAAAATATCTCCCTCCGCTTCAAAATATATGTCCGCTTTGACTAAGTCAAAATATTAAGGAAACCGGAGGAATATCCAAAATTACCCCTACTAAATGCTTTATTATTACTAAAATTAAAAATATTATTTTTTTATAAAGGCATGAAATATAAGCAATAAAGATATTAGAACAATTTTTTCCTAATTATACAAATATTATTTAAGATTTTAAACTGGGTCCCGTTAAAAATAAGTTTATGACTATAAAAGATCAAGGGTATATTTGAGAGTTTATCAAGATAATATGACTATAAACAGAAGCTGGACACAATTTTAAAACTGACAAAACGGAATAAAGGACAGATATTTTAAAACAGAAGGAGTATTTTACTATAGCGAATCGATTTTGTTTTTTCTTCTAAGATCTAGAATTAGATTTTTATGGTTTGAAATTAAGTGACCGAAAATATTGGTAAATCTTTTTATTTGGGGAAAATATTTCTATTCATAAACAAATTCACCGTAAAAATAAGAATATTTTTTTAATAAATTTGTTAGTAATACTTAAAGGATAAAGGTTAGTTTAGTCATGTCAAACATTTGAAAATATAAAATCAATCAAAAACTTACTGTTTTAAACTCGAAATCTGATATTTTGGATTAGACATATATATCATCTTAATTATGGTTTTACGGAAGAAATATAATCCATTCTTGGATTCTTCGGATATTTCCACTTTGCACAATTCTTAAGGAAACAAGGAAAAGTAGTAAATTATATGATTTTTTTTATTTATGCCCTTATGTCTAACAATCTAATAAAGCTTATAAGTGACATATCTCTCAAACTAAAGACAAGAAAATTGTATATTATATGTCGTTGGGAAAGTCTTTAAAAGATATAGGCAACGAGTAAAACATGACTACCAAATTATATATATTTTTTAGGATAAAATTTAACAACACTAATCATTATAAAGAATTATTTTGGATTATATACCATATAAAATGAAAAAATATCACTTAATTTAGAACATAAATAAAAAAAATTCACTTATTTAGAACAAAGGATATAGGATACGGTGTTTTAACACTTTATCCCTTTCAAAATGAGTGAGAGTGGAGATGGTATGGTATATTTCCTATTATGGGATTGAGAGTCTTCAAACACACTATACAACACTCTTTTAGCCATTTGAAAATAAAAACATTAACTTTTTCTTTTAACAATTTTTATATTATATTTTAATAACTTTAATCTCGGATTTGAATGCAAATTTGCTTTCTAAAATAATTTTTATATTATATATTAATAGTTTTAACTTCAAATGACGGATGATCTGTCGCTTCGGTTCTATTTTTTTTAAAGGGCATATGGTCTTCCGTACAGTGAAGACTCCAACCATTTCTTCGATTGAACGATTGGTCGATCAAGTTTGGGGTGAAAGAAAATTTTCCTTTACCCATAATGGCATCAAAGTCTTTAGATTTATTGAACTCCTTGAAACGAAGGAAATATTTTATTTTTTTAAATCAGGTAAAGGGAATATAATATAATATTATAGTTATCAAATTAGAACGCTAAAAGACAAAACAAATCTATAACTATTTTTATTATATTACATGGTGTTTACGTGTGATATGTTCAACTCAAATAATATGTGCGCTATACTAGTTAAATACAAAATGTTTTATTTATTTCAGGAAATAAAAAAATTAAGTCAACTAGGTTATCAGTAAATATATATAAAGAGTAACCAGTAACCGTTGATTTTGAAGGTGGGTGGAAATAGAAGACATATTGTTATGTCAGTTGAAACCGATTTGTCCCCCGGAGAGATCACAAAAATTGGAACATCATAGGAAGTTATGTAGTTGAAGCCGATTTGTCCCCCGGAGAGATCACAAAAATGGGAACATTATAGGAAAAATTAACACAGTCTCTGCGAGGCTGTAGGTAAGATGCACATAAACCCCACTATGAAATCGATCTCAGTGTAAGGTTTGTTCTCACATATAGTTTTCACCTTCCACTACCTACCACTGGCTACCAGCACCAACCTAATTAAAATAACACGACCCAAGTTGTGTGTTCCGTGTATATAAATCACTCATTAAACCCCCTTGCCTTATTTTGTTCTCTTCAAACGCATCTGTGGGTTATTTGGATCTTTAGTAATGAACGATCTTACACAATGAAGATGGGTGAAGCTACATAAAGCCACAACAGGGCAACAAACAAAACGTGCGCAAAGATAATCAGTGAATCTAGATATGAAAGGAAATTATTGCATATTAGACTCAAACTTTTGATCTCTATGGTAAAATGTCAACTTAATTTTTCCCAATTTAGCATCAATTGATGATTATTACCAATTTAACTCGAAAAAATTCCCATGTATAGATATGTTTTAAGACAGAAGTTATTTGTACTGACAATAACGAGCTAGTAGTAAGGTTCATAGAATCGTAGTGATTCCCCTCATGTGTCTTTTGGCTAAATGGAGATATATTTCAACGACAAGTAGATTGGTATAATCACATCTTTCAAATTCTCAATTAATTTCTAATAACTATGTAGTCACATTATGATGGTCTTAGGCTTAGTTTGGTATTGTTGTGAGTTTTATCTTGTGTAAAAAAAACAGTTGAACGTTTGATATGTATAAATTAAAAATTAATGCTGATTAAAAAAGTGATCAAATTGTATTTGGTAAAATATCAGGTTCAGCTATTGTTGTTGTCTCATTATCGTTCGTTGTCGTGCTCTTTCCTCACTCTTTCGGTCATATGGGCCACTAAGCCTATCTTCTATCTCTGAAAATTATTTTATTATTTAAGTGTATTGGATTTAAAAATAACTAAATTTCTAATTTTTAAATATTTATACATAATTTTCAATTTACTAATAATTATTATTATTGTTAAAAATATTATTTTTATTAATTACTTTTTATTATAGATATAATTTCCAAAAAAAAATCAAACTAAAATTAAATATTATTTAATATTTAGTCTTATATTTATTATTGGTAAATTAAAAAAATTAACTGAAATGGTATATAAAATATAGCTTGAAAATAAAAAATAATAAACTTTAAAGAATAAATATATGGAATAAAAAATTGATGATATATAAATTTAAGGGTAATTTTTGTCATTTATAAAATAAAATGGATAAAAAAGAAAAATCATATATGAAAATTTGGTGGGACCACAACTTGTGCTTTTGGAGCTTTTAAAAGCTCATTCTCCCCGTCTTTTAAAAGTTGGTAAATTTTGAAAGTGTTTTACATAAAGAACACTTTGTAAAAACTTAACCAAACACAAATGTGAAAAAACATTACTATATTTATGTTCTGAAAGTGCTTTTAAAAAATTAAAAGTAATACCAAACCCACCCTTACTCTTATCTATTGTAAAAACTAATTTCTTATAGTTTACGTGAAGTATAAATATGACGAATAAATTAAAGTAAGATGAATAATCGTAAAACTGCGAGTAATGCGTCTGTGTGAGTTAAACAAGATACGTTACTCAAATAGTATGAATGAGCAAGCACAATGTAGAAATGTAAACAAATGTAAAGTAAAGTAGAACAAGCAACCAATTCACACACTTAACACAATGGATTTACATGGTTCAGCTAATGCTTACGTCCACGAAGTAAGGAGTTTAATGCTTTATCAAGTGGTTTAATATGGTTTAGAAATGAGAGTTGCAAAACTACAATTACAATGAAATGATTTAACTGAACTTAGGACTTTCTTCTCTTATCTCTGAAAATTGTTCGACCCCTTCTCTTGAGAAAAAGTCTTGTATTTATAGAATTTTCATTGCCAGCTACTCCTCGCAGCGCAGCTGAATAATGAGTCATTTTCAAGTGCCCGTTGCGATCCCACTGAAGATCTTACCCGATCAGAGGTCTCCACCTGTCTCTGCTTCTATGAGATAGCATTTAGTGTTGAGTGGAATCCAACCATGCGTCTGACATGTTTGACTCAGGCTATGCCTAGGTGACGTCAGCAGATCATTTGCGGATCTTCCACGTCTTCTCCTCGAGATGTGATAAGTGAACCCGGGTAGTGATCCAGTACATCTCATCTGATCCCATGCTTCTTGTTCACAACATGGCTCTTTGCGTAGATCATGGATCCAAATGGTACCACGTATTCAACAGAATATGTGTATTCATGGTTTTTCCCTTTTCTTTCTTATGCTATTAAGGGTATGATGGGAAGAAAATACACACGTCTACCGCCATTTAGCATGTTTCCCATGATTCGGCCGACTTCTGTCGTGTAATAATTTTTCCCACGATCTAGGACTGACTAGTCTTTGGATATCCCCTTTATAAAAGGAAGACTTTAGAAAGAGAACAAGCATTTACTTTTTTTCTCCGATCTTCTTCTTCTTAGAGATTCTTGTCTTAGTCTTTTCATATTTTTCCGAGACTGTTCATCACTTCATCTTCTGATTTTCTAGCTTTGTGATTGAAGCTGCTCCTTCTCTGAGGTAAGTCATCCATTCTCCTTTTCTGTTTCATTGTCTTGAATGAGAAAATCAAACTTTTGTTTACTCTTCGCGTTCACTGATTTTCTCACTTTAATCTTGATTTTCTGATGGTGATAATATGCTTCTAATTTGCATTGCATGATCGAATTGCTATATGGTTTGTGTATCTAGTTGTTGATTCTATGTTTATCATCATGCTTTTATGATTGTCATGATCTTTGCCATTATCATGGCCATGAAATGATGTTCTTCAAGCTTTTGGATTTCATTTCCCTTTTTGATCTTTAATTCTGTAGTGAGAATCTTGTTTCCCCGTCTTTGTATTTTGACCGCTAAAAAATGGTCTGGTTGACTTTTTGACCATTGGCATGTGTCACACATGTTGTTTTGATAATTTTTAATTCATACTTCTAACTAGTCCTTTCCGCTTTCGCAGACAACATGAGATATCCACGACGTTCCTATCTTAGAGATGGTATTAATTAAACGCACATCTCGATCAAAGAGTAAATCAAGCCGTTATTCCGTAGATAAAGGCAGACTCAGTCCACATCCATAGATTCATGCTAGCGCCACGCCTTCCATGCACCGTAGCCCTAACGAACCAGATAATATGCTTGTTGAGGAATCTGTGTTTCACCCGCCTTTGCAACTAGACTATAGCATAGATCAAGTCTTCTTTTCACTTGGAGAGGTAGAGCTTTTTCAAGGAGATTCCTTGACGGAAGAGATGATTCATCAGTTTCCCTTTGATGATATGAACCTTATCATCACTGTTGGACAATTCGCTGCCGGGATAGTTCTCCCACTCTAAAGCGACAAGGATTCTTTCTTTCTTGACGTACTTGCTAATCGAGACAAGTTTGCTGAGGATAAGAAGACTCGGGTCTTCCACATTTCTCAATACTCAGGCAATTGGTGGAGTATAGTAAATGAGTATTTACACCGTAGTACTGGTAGAACGAATGCTCGTCATTTCTCTCATATGTACAACTCTAAGGATTATACTCCCGAAAATTTTAACACCACATACGCTGATTTCGTACAAATAAGTAATACTCTTCCTTGGAGTGGCAGTCCTCGTCATCTTTTTATGGGCGTAACAAAGAAGAGTAAAGATGGTGTTCGTTTTTTGACCGATATTGACAAGAGCAAGCTCAGGGAAATATATGACCGTATTACTAGAACTTTAGTACCTTTAGAAGATGAGGATAAGCTACATATCGATCATGACTTCCATTGGTACCGTACAATCTTAAGGATAAATGGACAATGAAGTTCCCACAAGTCTTATGATAGACGTGCAATTATGCCACAAATTTCTGATCAAAAGCGCAAACGAAGTTTTGAACCTGCGGTTGACAAAGTAAGTGTTTTCTTTTTACTTTTATACGCTTTTTATTATAGATTTAGTTGCCCCCAACGCTCATTTTCTCAAGCTCTTACTGGTGCAGAATTTAAAAAGACGAAGGGGGTGTTCCAAGCCTACTAACTCCTCTCCTAAGAGAGTTGAGAAACAGGTGGATGACACCGATCTTAGCTCACTGGGTCTAGTCCCTGATACTTCTAAAGGAAATCAAGGAAGTAAGGATGTTTTTGTTGATGACATAGAGTCTAGTGACGTTTCTGATGATGACAATGTTGATGGTGGTGAATTTGACCAAGGAAAAACTGATCGTTGAGAGGGTACTGTTGAGAAGGATGTTGTTAATCCTGTTGGGGAAGATGATGGTACTGTAGTTGGCGCAGGGGGTATTAGCGAGGGATTATCAATCATTCGTAAGTTGCACAATCTTTCCCTTCAAATGAAAAATTGGTTTCTTCCTCATCTGCTTTTATAGAAGTGAACCAAGGAACATGAAAATCTTTGATTGAGCGTGGTAGTGCATCCAATGAGTCTGTTAATCTTTCCGGTCTTCAATTCAAGCTCATCTTAGGGCCATTTTCTTCTGACAAGGTATTTGTTTCTGTTGGGGAACCAAGTTCGATTGCGTCAAATATGACTTCATTGCCTCCTCTTTCACCTCCTAAAATGCAGCTAAACTGGATCAATTTTTCTCCTGTTAACAATACTAGGGATGAGACTTGATTAATTGCCCCAATATCTAGATTTTCTATGCGATTGGATTATTCTGCAATGGCTTCTTTTGCTGAGGTTGTGATGGACATGAATGTTCCTACTAGGCTTTTTCAAGCGAATGCCTACGCTCCTCATGCTTCCATAATTAATACTGATGCGGTGAGTATCTCTATATCTACGCATCCTTCTCTTTGATGCTGGTACTCATGCGATGAGGATCATAATCAGGCAATTGTTCATGTTTTTTCTTTAGATGATAAAGGGAAAACTCACTTAGTGCATTTGGATTTCGATGTCCATGCCTCCAATGATTCCATCATGGAGTGGGTTTTGAACGAAGCCAATATTCCCTTCCCCGGTTTTCCTCTTCCGGGTCAAAATTCTGTTGCTGACACAACTTATCATCAACAACAAACTAATTTTTTGAGAACTAAGGATTTGTATTTTAACCACTCCCGTTACTCTGCTTTCAAGTTTCATGCTTAAGTCCCTGATGCTGACATTAAGACCATGGAGTTATTTTTTGATGGTCATTCTAAATTCTTTCCCCAGTTCACGCATTTCATGGTATGTGTATTTCTTACTTTATTCTTGTTTTTATTTTTCCTTATTGTTAATTTTTTGGATTTTTTTTTCAGATGGTACAACAACAGGAATATAGTTATCACTTGTTTAAGATGTACCTTGTGAAATCTTCAGAGTATGCTCTCCTCCTTGAAAAAACCTAGATTAATCATGACTTGGTGAATATCCAATTGAATGGGTTGAAAAGGCAGGTTGAAACTTTGCCCCTTGGGGATGCTGGTAAGTTTGAAGATCCTATGCGTCATTTAAACGAGTGTAAGAAAGCTCTTGATTGTGCGGATGAGGCTCGAGACGCTGCAATATGCGAGCATGATCAGGTGGATCTTACACGTTTACTTGTTGTGGAAGCTCACCAAGCTGCTGATACTGCTTATGCAGCTGAGCAATACCAAGGTTTCAGGTCTGTTGGAAATTTTACCCCTCTTTTTCTAGTAATCGAATAAAACCCTTTTAGTTCTGAGTCATTGCTCACTCCTAGGAACCATTGAGTCTGAGGAGATATTTTGTCTCTGTACCTTAAGCGAGACTTTTGGCGTGCTCAAAAGGATATTATAACTTTTTCCCTTGAGCTGAATATTTCCTTAGACAAAAAAGAGTTGTTGACCTCTTATGTTCGTGAATTCTTGGATGCGATGAATGATTTCCATAATAGGTGGATGCACGCGCGCCAAGATTATGAGTCTATGATGCATTGGAAAGACGACACTATCTCTGATCAAACTAATATCATTGATAATTATGAAAATCACCTGGCCAATGTTTCCTCTCAGTCTACACTTCATTTTTATTTGAACAAGTATAAAGTTGCGCTAAACAAGGTCACATCGGAGCGTGCTAGACTGCAGATGGACATGATTAATCTTAGGAGTGAACTTTCACATCGGAGCGTGCTCAACTGCTTATGCTACTTTTAGTCGTAAGATGGAGGTTCTCGAAGAGAATTTCCTATTCCTCTCTTCTGAATATTCATCTCTCTGTTTAGAAAAAAAATGAACTTGAGTTTGATTATGGTCCGTTTTTATCTGAGGATTTTAGTTGTGTTGATGCCGAGAGAGAGGAATTGACTCATGCCTTAGAGAAATATCTTTCTTATGCGGGAAGTAGCTATTTAAACTTATCATTCTCTTTTCTTACTGCTTGATTAATGCTTAGCACTCATTGTGAATTTGTGTAGAGATTGAGGTTCGTATGGGGGGTCTGAATGGGAAGATTAACAATCTTGAAGTTGAGGCGGATGAACTCAAGGCAGAGGCCAAAAAGCAGATTGAACTATATGCTCGTAATATTCATTTAGCGGAGACCTATGACTCCCGTGGAAAGGATTTTTAGTCCAATTACCAATTGTTGAGGGACGAGCTTGAAGAGTTACGCAGATCTTAAGCTACAACCTTGAACTCTCATGGGAAGGAGCTGAAGAATTTTTACAAGGCCGCTATGGTGGAGCAAGTTAACAGTGTTTCTCAAGTGTACGATTTTTTTGTTGAAAACTTGTTGTGCATAACTTTTTGAGTTATACTTTTGATTTTGAACAGTTTGTGTTTTCTTGGGGTTACTCTTATTTTCTTTCTTTTTTATTTATCTTGTGTGATCGCAAGAATTTAACTGCATTACTCTGTAACCCCGAATGGATGGAATATAATTTTATTTTTATGTTTAAATTGGTGTTCATGTTGGAAATTATTTTGCGTGATCCTGGATGGACTCGACTATTGTCACATGGCCTTTACTTACTCTTTCAAAGAATAAGCGACCTGTACTGAATATAGCTTTTACCTTCGATCAAAGGGGTTCCGGTAATGAGTTGTCGATCCCAGTCAGGAAAACATAACTTATAGATGTATATACCTCCTAGCAGGAAGCAATTAAGTTGTTTACTTCGACATGAGCACTCTCCTTTGCGCTTTCACATGAGTATGCCTTGGACCATGTAAGATTATTATTTCACTTGCATCGTACTCAGAGTGGCACCTGCTTAGTGTGCGCATCTCACATCTATTTATATACACAATTTTGTACCTTTTAATTTCTATGAAAGAATTTTTTTCATTAATAATAATATTTCCTCTAGAGACAGAAACAAGTGCGCATCCAGCCTTTCTTCTTCTAGAGCTTACATCACCTCCATTATTTTTCATCATGGATGATATCTTTTAAGGATTTTAGCATTCCATGGATGCTGTAAAATCTCTCCCTTCATACTTTTAAGGTAATATAAACCTTTCTCTGTGATGCTTTGAATTGTGTAGGGGCCATCCCAAGTTGGACCCAGTTTTCCCCAAGCTTGAATCTTTTGATATTTCGGTATGGTGTGCATCATATATTATCCTACTGAAAAATTACGATCATTGACTCTTTTACTGTATTCTTTTGCTAGTATGCATTGGTAATTGACCATCCTTTGTAGCGCTACTTCCCTCCGTTTCTCCAGGTCATCAAGCTTTGATAGGATCAAATCAGAGGTTAAATATCTTCCCACGCTTCCGTCTTTGTCGTTGGAATGATAATTTCCGTTGGGATGACTACCTCTGTTCCGTATGTTAGCAGAAAAGGTGATTCTCCTGTAACTTCTCTTCTTGTTGTTCGGTAAGCCCATAGTACATTGTGCAGTTGTTCGCACCATATATTCTTGTGCTCATCCAAGGTATTTTTTAGATTGAGCACAACTCTTTTGTTGCTTGCCTCCGCTTGTCCGTTGCTCTGAGGGTAAATGGGTGTTGACTTGTTCTTTTGGATGTTGAATGCGTTAAAAAACAAGTCAATATTTTTCCCTTGAAGTATTTCCCATTGTCCGATATTATGGTTGTGGGTATGCCTAAACTGCATATAATATTTTCGAATAGGAATTTAAAAACTTCTTTATCCATGATATTAGCAAGAACAACTATCCACCCATTTGGTGAAGTAGTCCATTGCGACGATAAGATATTTTCTCTTTTCCGTCCCTTCTACCAATGGTCCTACTAAGTCCACTCTCTATTTTATAAATGTCCATGGGATTAGGATGAAGTTTAAGGCCGTTGCTGGTGCTTTGATCTTCCTTGCGAACCTCTGACATTCTTCGTACCTTCTTGTCATGTGTAATGCATCTTGATTCATGAATGGCAAATAATAACCTTGCATCTCTGTCTTATGCGCAAGTGAGCGCATTCCACTATGATTACCAACATTTCCATAATGTATATCTGTTAATATATTCAATCTTTCCTCTCTTGACAACCATCGCAATAGTGATCCTAAGAAGGACTTTTGGTACAAATTTCCCTTTCTTAATTGACATTTAATGGACCTTGCTTGGATTTTTCTTTCTTATTTGATATCAGATAGCAAAGTACCATCCTTGAGATATTGTTAAATCGGAATCCTCCAATCCTCCTAAGTAATTGCGTGCGCCTTCTTGTCTTTTAGCATTGACGCGAGGTAGGATAATGCATCTGCGTGCCTATTTTATTTGTGATTCAGGTGTCTAAACTTTACGTTGCGTACTTGGGATGAATAGTGTTGTACCATTTTTAAACATGTTGTTAAGGTTTCATCTATGTCCTGGTACTTATGATCTATCTAGCGCACAACCAATTATGAATCACTGGTTATCCATACATCAGTTAGGCCAAGCTCAATACTTAGTCGTAAAGCCTGTATCACAACCTCATATTCCGCAATGTACAAACTCTAACCTGTATGCATGGACTATACGATCTCCTGTTGGGGTCGTAAGAACTATTTGAATTCTGGATCCTTCGTTGTTTGAAAAACCATCCACAAATATTTCCCATCTTCGTAAGTTTGCATTCTCCATAATATCTTCTGGCTCTTGTTCTTCCTCTTCTAGTCCTGGTATATCTATTATGCTAGCATCATCCGCTAGTGAAAAATATCATAAAGTTTGCTAGGACCTGAGATTTTCTAGTCGTTCTTGGGTCAAAGCTGATTTGGAAATGTTTGATTTGCGCATTCCACTTGGCCACTGATGTAATTTTAGAAGTGGTAAATAAGGTGATCGTTTCTCGAACTTGTGAAGGTAATGATCTTAGAAATAATAGACTAAATCAAAACTAATAAAAATCAGGAAAATAAACTAGATATGATTTTTAGAAAATATGGGGAAAACCAGGAATCAGTTATTTCTAACAATTTATGTGATTAATCGGGTAATTCTTTTAAATAAATTAAGCTCAAATATTGCCAAC
>JAJJMC010012657.1:59052-75782 GCA_023531435.1 Papaver californicum
CACATGCTTCTAAATTCCAAATCTTATTAATCTTAAAAAGTCTCCCAGCTGTCCTAAAACTGCACCGACCGCATAGTCACTGGCATCACACATTAGCTCAAATGGCTTGCTCCAATCCGGTGGTTTAATGATAGAGGCTGTTATCAGAAGTTCTTTCAAACGATTGAATGCCGCCAAACACTTCTCATCAAAGTTTAAAACCACGTCCTTTTGTAATAACTGGCATAATGGTGATGCAACCTTGGAAAAATCTTTGATAAACCGACGATAAAATCCTGCATGACCAAGAAAAACACGAATCTCCCTCACCATAGTAGGAGGGGTAAGAGCACGAATAAGATCTATCTTTGATTTATCAACTTCCAAACCTTCAGAAGATATAATATGGCCTAAACAATGCCATGAGTTACCATAAAATGGCACTTCTCCCAATTTAGCACAAGATTAGTTTCAACACATCGTTTAAGAATCAACGTAAGGTTATCCAAGCACAAGTCAAATGAATCACCGTACACACTGAAATCATCCATAAAAACTTCGATTATGTTTTCAACGTAATCTGAAAAGATACTTACCATACATCTTTGGAAGGTAGCGGGTGCGTTACACAAACCAAAAGGCCTCCTCCTGTATGCAAACGTCCCAAAAGGACAAGTAAAAGTGGTTTTCTCTTGATCCTCAGGTGCTATAGCAATTTGATTGTAACCTGAATAACCATCAAGAAAACAATAATAACAATGTCCTGACAATCTTTCCAACATCTGATCCATAAAAGGTAAAGGAAAGTGATCTTTTCTAGTGGTTGCATTAAGCTTTCGATAATCAATACAAACTCTCCAACCGGTTTGTACTCGAGTTGGGACAAGTTCATTGTCTGTATTCTGCACCACTGTAACACCTGACTTCTTTGGTACAACTTGTACCGGGCTCACCCACTTTCTATCATAAATGGGGTAGATAACTCCCACATCTAATAACTTGAGTATCTCTTTCTTTACTACTTCCATCATTGGAGGGTTCAAACGACGTTGAGCTTCCCTTGTAGGCTTTGTTCCCTCCTCAAGTAGTTTTTTGTGCATACACGTAGAAGGGATTATTCCCTTGATATTATCAATTGTCCATCCTATGGACGGTTTATACTAGGGCTGCACAGGAACCGACCGGAACCGAAGAACCGGACCGGAACCGACAAAACCGTACCCCAAAAAACCGGACCGAGGGTACAGGGTACAGGGTACAGGTACAAAATTTAGGAACCGGGTACAAACGGGTACAAGGTACAGGTACAGCCTAAGAACCGACCTGTACCGACCCAAGGAACCGATCAATATTAACCATTGATCTTTTTATGTTGATTTAATCTCTATCGTTGAAACTGTGGCTAAAATTACATCAAAGTTTCCTCTTTCGTAATCTCTTCAAAGAAACCAAAAATTTAATTTCCAACATCTACGCACGTAATCCTAATCAAAGAGGTAAGGATTACTATTCTCTTAGTTCTTAATTGTTACGATTTCTAGTTCTAGAGTCAATTATTATCGTACTGATGTTCTGTTTTGCACTGGTCTGATTTTTTTATCCTCATAAAATTCATGGGTTTTGGTCTTTAGATGAGATCTGGAGCTTGTTTTGTTGAATTTCTGTTAAATCAAGTAAATGTGTTGTCAAAATTAATATTATAGTTGTGAATTTGATTGTTGTTACTGAAAGTGTTTATAGGGTTTACTTTCAATTAGTATGTACCTTTTTGTTTTGCTCTGAGAAAAACCTGTAGTATAGAGGGATTGAATTACTTCTGGGATCTTCTTAATATGTCTAGAATGACTAGGTTTGTAATATTTTGATTTCGATGCGGAAGAATACGATTGTATGCATATCTTTCTGGATCTCCAGTGTATTCCCACGTTACAATGCCCAATTCTAAAAGTTGTTGTATCATCAAGTAAGATATGTAGTGTTGTTCATTCAGTAACAAGGTTTAGAAAAATCTGGTTTTGAAAGAACTCTGTTGAAAATGATATCATTAGTGAAATTTACTTGCTGTGCAGATGATTTTTTTCGAAAATTGCATAGTTTACTAGTCTAGATAGATATTGAAACATATTTTGAAGGGTGTGTTGCGTTGATATATCATATTTTACATTCATTCCTGATAGTTGCACTTGCACAACATAAATGGCACTTGCACTTCCATTCCTTTTCACTTTTCACTGGCAGAGGGTTAGGGTTAGTTTTGTTTTCTTATATATTGCAGCCTTGCAGGAAGCAAGGAATTTTAAGAGTTTAAACTTCAAAGCATTCAAGCGAGGAAATTCAACGATAAGAAATGGTAAGTCAGTGCGCATTTGTCTTTTTGTATGTTTCAGTTTCTTATGATTGCTTGATGTATGTTTTTTTATCAATTGACAATTCATTTCCCAAGTATCCAGTCATGTATGTCCATCCATTCAGTGATTCAGAACCTGTTTATGTTTGTTTTTCTTCTGTTATGAATGGATTTGTGTCAATTTTAGAGGCTTCATTTATCATTTGGTGAACCTGTTTATGAACCTGTTTAAAATTTTAGAGGCTTCATTTATCATTTGGTGATTTTGGTCCATATATTGATACAAAACATGGTGCATGAATTTCTCTAACCAACTTTCAAAATCCTTAGTTTATCTGTATTTTTAGATATGAGTTTCACTATCATACATATTAAGAAGATCCCAGAAGTATGCAGAGTTCTGTATTTTTAGTTTATCTGTATTTTTAGATACAAAACATGGTGCATGAATTGTCATTTTTATTTAATTTAATTTTATTGTCATGTTGTTATGCAGAGTTCAAGTCAAGCTACAACTTTAGAAACCCAAGTTGGATCCTCTAACCAACTTTCAGAACCTACATCTACACCGGAAGCTCCACAACGTCCACTTACACAAAACGAAGATACAACCAATGTTGTTGGTGAAGGCACGAAGAAGTCCAAAGTCATATCTACTGTATGGAACGAGTTTATTTCAACAATTTATATTTAAATTTCATATATAAAACGAAGATACAACCAATGGTAGAAACACTTAAATTTTTTTTTTTTATTTCAACAATTTATATTTAAATTTCATATATAACAAAAAAAAAAAAAGGTACAGGGTACGTACCCGGAACCGGACCCGGGGTACAGGGTACAAACCGGAACCGGACCGAGGGTACGGGGTACAGGGTACAAGTACAAAACTTAGGAACCGACCCTAGGGAGGTACATGTACAGGGTTCCATCAAGAACCGAGCCGAACCGACCTTTGTGCACCCCTAGTTTATACTCCTTAAATACCCGAAGAAGTCTTTGTTCCTGCAGTTCAGTTAGTTCCTTAGAAACTATTACCGACACCTCCTCATCCTCACCCAAATACAAGTATATTAGGTGATCAGGAAGAGGCTTAAGTTCTAGTTTAGGAGCCTGCAAGACAGATGACAACAACTTTTCATTAGTGCATGGTAAAGAGATGAATGAAATATCATGAATTGGTGGGTATTATTGTACTGAATTGAGTTCACAAATAGCTTCCTCAAATTCATCCCCTAATTTAAGCTCGGTTCTTGGATCTGGAAGATTTTTAAAACCCACACTTCTCGTGATAATAGCCTCCAATGGATCATTATTCCCCAAATCAAACATCTGTTGAGCCAAATAGTCAATAACATTAATAGAGAAACAAGACTGTACATCACTAGGGTATCGCATCGCCTCATAAATGTTGAAACGTATTATTTCTCCATCGAATTCCATTGTCAATGTTCTACTGTAGACATCAATTTTTATTCTCGCCGTTCTCATGAATGGACGTCCCAGTAAAAACGGTATAGACGAATCAGTTGATCCATCTGTCATCTCCAGTACACAGAAATCTGCTGGAAAAACTAGCTGATTAACCCCCACAAGCACATCTTCAACAATACCTCGAGGGTATACATTAGAACGGTCAGCTAGTTGTAAAACAATTCCAGTTTCTTTCAAAGGTCCTAACTTAAGAGATTCATATATAGATGCAGGCATAACATTTACTGATACTCCTAAATCAAGCATAGCCTTATTAAACTTTGTGTTACCAATAACAATAGGAATATCCAAACTACCGGGATCTTTACATTTGAGTGGGAGTTTCTTTTGCAAGATAGCCGAAGAATTCTCCCCCACTCTCATTACCTTATTTTCGGTTAATCTTTTTTTATTGGTGCATAAGTCCTTCAGAATTCTCGCATACTTGGGGACTTGTTTAATCGCATCTATGAGTGGAATATTCACATGAATCTTCTTAAAAATGTTCAAGATATCCTTATCTTGTTCCGCCTTTTTCGAGTTAGCAAACCTGCGAGGAAAAGGTAAAAGAGGAACATAAGTAGAAACAAGAGGTTTAGAGTTTTCTTTAGGTACCTCATTGGTTTGGAAAGAGTAAGTAATCTCTTTTTCTAAGACCGGCCCATTAGGGTCTTTGTTTTTCTCGGCTTCCTGTGGTTGCACGGTTTGTGTACCACTTCTCAATGTCACGGCTAGGTTGAGAAGGGAGTTTCCCACTATTCTGTGCCTTCAGATGATTAATCTCAGTTGCCGTAGTACCAACTTGCGTTTGTAATTCTCTGATTCCATTCTCATTTGTCTGCTGATTTTTCTGTATCAACGTCGTCATATTCTTCATCATGGAGAGCATCTCCGATGATTCTGAATTTTGAGCTTTTTTTGGAGGTTGTACTTGTTGTTGTAACCCATTTTGGTGATTGAAAACCGTCCTCGGAGCTGGAACTTTCTTATTCGCATAACTGAAATTTGAATGATCTCTCTATCCTAGATTATACGTGTTGGAATAAGGATCATACCGTTGTCTCTGCTGATTTAGGAATACTGCATTCAACTGTTCGGCTTCTTCTTCATAAGATGGGATGATCACTGCTGCCATTTGTTGCATCATCTTCTCCATATTACCCATTCTATGCTCTAAGTGCAGTGAAGAAGTAACCTCATTAACCCTCTTGACGAGTGACTCTGACCCACGACCTGAGAATTGTTGAAAGTTTACTGCCGTGTTCTTGATTAACTCTCTAGCTTGGGCCACTGTTTTGTTCACTAATGCACCACCACCTGCAGCGTCGAGAAGATTTCTGTCACTTGCTTGAAGACCATCATAAAAGTACTGGATGATCAATACATCAATGAATTGATGACGTGGGTAGCTAGCGACCAATCTCTTGTAACGTTCCCAACATTCATACAATGCTTCTCCTGCCATCTTCTTAATGCCCAAATCTCTTTACGAATCTGAGTTGCCTTTGATGCAGGAAAGTATCTTTCTAAAAAGAGTTTCTTCATACCATTCCAAGTTGTGACACTACCAGAAGGTAAATAGTATAACCATTCCTTAGCAGTATCCATCAGGGAGAATGGAAAAGCTCGTAACATGGCTCCATCAACATCAGTTTCGTCCCCTAGCATGGCCATGATTATGTTATGGAAATCCATCAAATGTTTATTCGGATCTTCATTAGTCATACCATGAAACTTGGAAGTTCTCGAATCAACCCTGGCTTGATCTCAAAAGTAGATGCCGTTTGAATACACCATTGTTGTGTATCCAACTTGTGAGACGCTAAGTCTTTGAGTGTACGATTTGCGTCACCTATTTTTTCTTGTTCTTCCTCTACGTCCGAATATTTGAACTCACTTGACGATGTACTTGGAGGAAGTGGCGTGTTCCCTGCTCGAACGAATTCTTTAAGTAAAGTGCCTGATCGAAGTCGTATACCAATGAGACTTGGGCAACCCTCTCTAAGCATTCACGAAAGAAATAGTACCTTAAAAACAATTCTTGAAACTAAATTAAAAACTAGAAATAAGAAATCAAAAACAGAATAACAATCCGTTATGCCTCCCCGGCAGCGGCGCTAAAATTTTGTCGTGTCGTCAGCAAACCAAAATAATTCAAGTTCTTACTTCACTAATATAGATTAGAGTATAGTAATATGAACAAGTTCGTTCCCACAGAGAGGCAGGTGATTGTTAATTACTTTCGATTACTTATGTAAACATGGGGGGTTTTGGTTGTTATTATAACTAAATTATACTAAAGTAAAAAGATTAAAACGAATATCAGAGATAAAGAACATCGGTTATAGAATTCATCTTCCATCTTCCATACTGTTATAAACCAAATCATACTTAACATTCATGCACTCTCAATATCAATAACCCTAAAGCATCCTATCGCAGGCTTACTCCGGCAAAACTCATATTATCATCAAAGGCGCAAGAGCCACTCTTTGAATCCTTTTCACCGAATAACTTGGTGCAAGAGGCGCTCAAGTTTAACCCAATGAAAGCAATGGTCTTTGTGAGTTGAGATTATTCTAAGCAACCCGGCGCAAGAGCCACTCGGATTTAACCTAGGTCACGCTTCTACACATAATCGCATGGAAACATTCCGTTGTTAACAACTATGTTATACTACTTGTAAAAAGGGTCTTTCGACAATTACGGATCTCAAACCCCAGTTTAGCTATAGATGTCGACTTAAACAAACAAGCGATCCATCATACAAGGCGTTATAAACGGTAGAACATGAGCGATATTGAAGAGATTATGAACATATGGGAATGAGACATTCAATTGATAAACATATTTTCCAACTTAGGACTATATCCCTAACCAATAATAAAGGTTTAGTTCATCATGGATTTCTCAAAATCCATGGAAAATAAACAAGAAAACAAGTAAAGCAAACCCTCGGTATTGTGATGATCAATTGCTCTCCAAGCTGTTCTACTTGTGTTCTTCAAGTGTAAAGATGTCTTCTTAATGTCTTGGATGTCTCTTTATATAGTATCTACGAAATCTAGGTTTTTAATGCTTCTGGGACCATGTTTTCCATGTTTTAGAAGACCACACACGTGCCAAAACTCCCCCTTTTACGGTTGGGTTCGAGCCAATAACCCAACTGTAACTATGGCACAAAAATATCACCCAAAAACACCCAGTTTTACGGTTGGGTTCGAGCCAAGAAACCCAACCGTAACTCTGTCACAAAAATTCGCTCCAAACTTCCCCAGGTTTACGGTTGGGTTCGAGCCAAGAAACCAAACCGGAATTCCTCCTGGATACTTTTTTGTACTTCACTATTTTGATCATATCTCCCTCATCCCTTGTCCGATTGACCTCATTCTTTTTGGGTTGCCTTCGTATTTCAATTATCTACAAGATGGAAGTGACAAAATCTTCATGATTTTTCAACCAATTTTACGGTTGGGTTTGAGAGTCTAGACCCAACCGTAAATCTTTCTGGAATTTGCCTTCAAAATCAACTTCTTTTAGGGTTGGGTTTTGGGGTACTTTCCCAACCGTAAATCTTCTTGGAACTCTTGTTTCAAAGTTTTGTTTCCATCCTTTAACCTCTTCTTTTTATCTCGGAATGAACTCCTTTCCTCTTCTTTGGTTGAATATAATTCAAAAATCCTAAAAAACTCATAAACAAACAAATTCAAAGCATAATGATATGAAAACTAACAAGAAATCAATGAATTAGAGTATCCAAATAGTGCAAATAATGCACCTATCAATTACTGAAATCAATGCAAATACTTACTCCACCATTGTTTTTAAGTACAATCACCATGTTGGAGATCCATGTTGGGTAGTGCGCTTCTTTGATGAATCCTGCGTCTACCAGATTTTGCAACTCTATGGTATATGGTCGCTACCTTTTTGATACACTGCTTGAAAGGTTTTGTGTCTGGATTAATCTTCAAGTGATGGCATATGATCTTTGGATCAATGCCCGATATGTATTTCAGTTTCTATGTGAATACATCCATGTATTCTTTTAGTATTGCAAGTAATGCCTCCTTGCTTTCTTGCCTCAATAAGGTTCCTACCTTGTTTAGTTTTTTCTTCTCTTCCGATCCGATATTAATTTCTTTAGTTAGTTCTACTGCAGAAAAGGTGGCATTTGGTGTGTCGTTGGAAGTAGCTTTCTATAATTACTAGTTGGATTTTTCGGAATTCTCTTGTTTTAGAGAATTCTCCCCTGCATTTGCAGAGCTGGGTTTGTCTGCGGGATACGGAATGTATGCTAGAGAGGTTGTGTTGACCATATAGTCCTGAAATTCCTGTTCCTTCGCTTTTTCATTATGTTCCTTTCTACGTTCGTGCTCCGTTTGGAATTTTTATTCATTTTGCCTTATCATTTTGCCTTAACATGACTTTCAGGGGCGGGAATCTTCATCAAATCTACGAACTCTTGCAAGTACCCTGTGTTGATGAGATCTTGAATTGTGTGCCTGAGGTGTTTGCAGTCCTCTGTGGAATGCTCACTATACGCGTGGTATTAAAAATAATCCTTTTGTTTTTTTGTTGTTTCAATATATTTTTCTTTGGTGTTGGGGTATGTGAAATTGGGAAGGTGCCCCACTGCTCTTAGGATTTGAGTAGCGCTTGTATTTAGCTTTGTGAATACTCGATCTCTAAAAGATTCTCGATATTTGCTACGATCATTACCCTTTCTAATCATGAAATTTATACGTTTATCTTTGTAGTCTGAACTCTGTGAAGGCTCCGCTGTGCTTTTAGAATTTGATCATTTTACTAGCTCAACAGATAGTGTTCTTTGTGGTTGCACTATTCCCTTTAGGAATGACCGCGGATCGTCCTTTTGGACTTCTTAGAGGGAAATGTACTTGTCTTGGATCATGTGAAAATCCCCTAGCGTAGCTGGTAAATTTGCATGTACCTTTATGAAAATTTGTGAAGTTCTCAATAGCCCATATTCGTGACAGTTAATTGCTATTTCCGGATTGCATTTTTCGATGGTGTGACAGATTTTTTGCCATCTATCTGAATATTCCCTCAAAGTTAGGACCTATTGCCAAGGAAAACATCCTATCCATCCCTACTCTTGTGGCCCGATTATACATATATGTTTCCATAAAAATCCTTGATAGTTGTTCAAAAGAATCAATGAAATTTGGCGGTAGATTGCCAAACCACGTGAGTGCGTTATCCTTAAGTCTAGAAGGGAAAAACCTTCACATGACTGTGTCATTATGTTCCCAGTGCGTAAGCACTCTAGTATAATATTTGAGATGTGCAGCGGATTCGGTGGTTCCGTCAAAGCAGCTAAATTTTGGAAAATGGCACTTTGGCAGGATGTGTGTGCTGATTAAATAATGCGAGCCTCATGGAAGACTTCCTCCAATCTTCCTCCATTCTATTTTTCCTTCAGGGTTGCTAGTTTTTCTCCCATTTTGAGCATCTGTTTAAAGAAGTCATTGAGTTTCTTTGATGATCTATGGGCTCGAATACTGGATTTGTTCTTTACTGCGGATGCGCATGATAAACTACCATTCTTCTATCTGGGAGATGATTACTATCTCCAACATAGTGCGCTATCTTTTCCTTTCCACATAAGGTCTTTTGTTCCTTACGTCTCTTGCATGTGACGTATCTACCCTTTTCTGAATCCCTAGAGAAGGTACATCTGCTCCATTTGACAGAAGATTCTTTAGTTCCTGATTTTCCATGGCGAACGCCACCATTCTATCTGCATGTTCTTTATTTTTTCTAGTCAACTCGGCTAAGTGAGATCTGAACAACACTATTTCATTGGACCTATCGTTACTATTGGCTTGGTTGCCAATATAAACTACATTTCTATTTATGGAATAGTCAGCACAGGGATGGTACCTAGATAGCGATCTTGATCTTCTACACATGGCTCAATCCTACTTGTCGAAGGCAAGTTTTGATTAAGCACAGCTGGGTAGACGAATCCTGGTGGATGTGTGAGTTGATTCTGTCTCGTTCCTTCAGTAGGTATACTGGCTCTTTTTTCACCCACGCGATCATTGTTTTGGATGTCTCCGGTTTCGACTGCGAGATTTTCATAACCGCACGAAGCGATTACTATCCCCTGGTTTGTAACTGTCTGACTCCTGGTTTGGACTTGTTCTTCCCTCTGGTTCAGCGTCTGGTTCGATTTCACCATCTTGACCTAAACCTGTTTACTTAGAGTAAAAGGGGACAATATGTGAGAGAAAAAGGGACTGACATGAACTTGGTGGTTCGGTTCTCTGATTTCTTGGTCAAGCTATTCTACTTAGAGGAGATAACTCGATCTATCCAGAGTGAAAAACGCCGATTTATAAAAACAACTTTTTGATCTAGTACTCTTGATTGGTTGATAGGATTTTAAACTCAACTAACCAAAAGTGAAAGGATGTAATAGCTACTAAAGACTAGTATTCCACCCTCCCTAATTCAGATCTTAAAGAAAGTAAGAAATCTTTTAAAAACGAAAAAGAAGTGTAGTGTTAATTCTTTAAATGTAAAGTTATAAGGACACAAGTCCCTGTTTCTAGTGCCAAACTGTAACTACTAATTTTTCAATAGTTTACTTAAAGTATAAATATGACGAATAAATCAAAGTAAGATGAATAATCGTAAAACTTCAAGTGATGCGTCTGTGTGAGTTAAACAAGATGTGTTACTCAGATAGTATGAATGAGCAATCACAATATAGAAATGTAAACAAATGTAAAGTAAAGAAGAACAAGTAACCAATTCACACAGTTAACACAATGGATTATGTGGTTTAGCTATTGCTTACGTCCACGGGGTAATGAGTTTAAGGATTTATTAGTGGTTTAATATGGTTTACAAATGAGTGTCGAAAGGCTACAATTACTATGAAATGATTTAACTGAACTTAGGACTTTCTTCTCTCTCTTATCTCTGAAAATTGTTCGACCCCTTCTCTTGAGAAGAAGTCTTATATTTATAGACTTTTCATTTCCAGCTACTCCTCGTAGCGTAGCTGATTGATGAGTCCTTTTCAAGTGCCCGTTACGATCCCACTGAGGATCTTACCTTTCAAAGGTCTCCATCTGTCTCTGCTTCTCTGGGCTAGCGTTTAATTCTGAGTGGAATCCAACCATACGTCTGACATGTCTGACTCGGGATACGCCTAGGTGACGTCAGCATATCATTTGTGGATCTTCCACGTCTTCTCCTCGAGATGTTGTAAGTGAACCCGGTAGGGATCCAGTGTATACAACGTGGATTTCTATAGTGGATAACTAGTTTTGTTGTTTCTAGTCAAAATATATACCAAAGCTAAAGAAGAGATTCAAAAATAACTTCTTTTCTGGGAGTCCCAACAAAAAAACTTGTTAATTTTAAAGCTGGTTCTTTCAATCTTGTGAGCAGACCATACATATATCTTGTTGAAACATTTCAATTTTATGTGGCAAATCTATCACTATAAGTAGGTGGACAAATAAACAGCTAGAAACGTTGATCATCATATCCAGAGAGGAAATGATGATACAATATGAATGTATAATTCTCACACTTCTGTTAGAAGTTGTGGACTTCTTAATTTTCTTATAAAAAAGCAGAGTATGGTAGGATCCAAATTTCTTAATATATAACCTCATTATAAATAGTTTGCTGAGGTACTCGACTAGTAATTGAATTTTCTTATATGTGTTTGCCTCTGTTTACTCGAAAAAACCTACGTATCCTCCAACTAACGAAGGTTTGAAAAACAACCGTTATTTCTTGTAAAAAACATCTGTTAAAACGGTCACGTCTATATAGCATGCCCGTAAGGGTCACCGATATTTATGTCTAAATAACACTGATAGATAGGAAAAAAATGCGTTATTTAGATCCGTTATAATCGTTTTCACGTACGTTATAACCATTTTTTTAAAGTTGAATTTTACGTTTTTTTCTTCTGAATAATATTTTAGCATAAGTTTTTTAGACAGTTTTTTCCCGTTTTCACACACGTTATAACCGTTTTTTTAAAAAACAAGTTGTTTATCCTTTGCGTTACACGGGTTTTAATTAGTAGACTTTTGTAGTAGGTCATAACTCATATAGGTAGTAACGTTTGACTTGACCGGATCTAATGTGCAAGTGTTTGTTAGTAATTTATTGTTTGAAATTTCCATTATATATATTATTTGTAATTTATTACCATTGTATTCTCTGAAAAATGTTCCAGTAACTATACTACCACTGATACATGTTCTTTTTTTTTTAAGATCTCATCATCTATTATACTGTCAAATTCCCCATATAGAGTTATTTTTATTTTCTCTTCTCTGATACATGAAAGATAAAGGGATAGAATATTTTTAAATACAATTGTATGTATAAGAAAATATTTATTATATGTTATCTTTCATTTTCTGTATGAATTTTTCTCATTGGAACATCTTTTGTTTCTTTGTATTTCTCAACTGCTTTCATAACAATGTTCGTTATAGTGCTTAATTTTCCAATTACATCTATAAGACATATCAATGTTAGGTTTTATATTTTTGGTTTTAAGAGTATAAATTAATAAATCCATAACATACTTGTATAATACTGATTCTTTTTTTCTGCCAGGTACATTTTCTAGTGCCAAGATATTAAATTTCTCAATTGGAAAAGTGGATGGATCCCCATCTAGTTGCTCTAGCTTGGCAAATTTGTTGAGCTTCATGAAATTCCTGAATGATGGTATTCTATATAGAGTTTCCATCGCTCGATAGAAACTCTTTCGCTCTACTCTTTCCCATAGTGGCGCATAGAGTTTTCCAGACCACCCGACATGCCAAATCAAGAAATTTTTCCTTGTGCATAAAAACCGACCCATTGGTTTCAAAGTTAATATTCGAATTCAATAAGTAATAATTTGAAATGTTACACGTCCATCCTACTCAACTTGAACAAAATCAACTTATGCAGTAGACCGAAAACTTGGTATCGAACACTTGTGATTAATATGCCCCCATGTACCCTTTTTTTTATATAGTTCCCTCCCTTTCTATAGCTCCCGCCTATGGCTTTCAAAGTCCCCAATATGTCAAGTGTGTTACTGAAGACTCGATCGTAATATATGAAATAATAATTAGAAAAAAGATAAATGATATTCCCTCCGTTTCAGCAAAAGTGTTACTATCTCTTTTTCATTTTAACTTAAAAATAGATTAAAATAAAAATGTTATAGTAACACTTTTGCTGAAATGGAGGGAGTGCATAACTATATCACCGCGATCTTCTTTTCATTCATCAAGGGAACATTCACACATAATTATAACTATTTTAACCAATACCAAATCTTCTAGGATCTCCAGGAACCGGAGATGCATCAATTGGTGAACGAACAAATGATATTAATCGGTGTCTTCTTTTGGACATTCCTCAAGTGAAACCACCTTGGGGACCATCATTATCAATAGGTTGAAGCCACAACTCCCATAAAGAAATAAAATATGGCATTAATACATCAGCAACACATGTTTTTGGCTTCACCCACTATGGATCTACTTGGTACTCATATGATTAGCTTCATCACATGCCTTCAACATTATAATACTATCATAAGCATTGTCAAACGATGAAATAGTCAGAGATAAAAATAATTATATACCTTTAGAACGACACTGCAATATAGAACTAAATGATTTCCTACTCCCAATGATGGCCTTCACCGTTACTTTCAATTCTAGATGAACTTATTGACTTCCCATATGATAAACACAATACTTGTGCCCACCTGCTCTCCCAATATTTCTAGAGCTGTGTATTCGACTTCTGATGCTAGCTGACCAATGAATCTTTCTTCTTTGACCATGTAGCAGTAGTTCCCTAGTCATGAAGAATTGATACACTCCTAAATGAAATTTAGCTTCGAGAAAACCCCAATAACAAAAATAAAATAAAAAAACCTTAAAAAAAACGATAGAAAGAAGAGAAGGAAAGTGAATAAGTATGAGAAAATAAGAGAAATACAGGATCAGTGTGATGAGTAAAGGTAGGAGAGGATTAGAGAAAAAAATGAAAATACAAAGAAGATCAGAGTAAACCATTTTTGTAACGTGATAAACCTGATTTTTCTGCCAAAAAAAAAAAGATTATCGTGTCAAAGCTAGCAGGTGATTAGTAGCTTCCCAATTAAATTGTAGTATGAAGAGATTAATCGCGAGCAAACCAATCTTGGAATTAAGTTGTTTATCACCTGTAAAAGTGAGGAAAGAAATCAGAACCTTCATTAAAATAGAAATCCGAGAGATCGAGAATAGGGATTTTGAAAAGAGGCAGTAAAAGAAAAAAGAAATTAGGGTTGTCAACTAATGTTTAATGGAAATGAAGACGTCGTTGGTAAATTTAGGGTAAAATAATATTAGTGGAGATGGTAAATTTAGGGTATATAAGTTTATGTATTGTACACCTATCCAAATTTATGTACGGCGAAAAACACCCAAAAGATTTTTAAACCCACAATTCCTGTTGGTCTATATTCTCTCAAATGAGACTAAAAGTTGTTCATCTTTCAACCACATCTCTTTAAATTGTTCTAAAATTATATATACAATAATAATATATTTCTTATACTAATACTAATTATATTAGTGGAGATGGTAAATTTAGGGTATATAAGTTTATGTATTGTTCATCCACCTCAATTCATGTATGGCAAAAAATACCAAAAAGATTTCCAAGACCACGATTTCTAGTGGTCTATATTCTCTCAAATGGGGCCAGAGGTTCTAGAATTCGAGATTTGTTCAGCTTTCAACCACATCTCTTTAAATTGTTCTGAAATTATATATACAAAGAATATAAAAATATTTTTTTACCTAATTTTTTATTTTTAAAATTAAAGATTAAAAATTACAATTAAAATCTTCAAAATAAAAGAATAAAATAACAAAAATATAAAGAACGTTGTAACAATGTTATTTATACCCATTATAATCGTTTTCACGCATGTTAAAACCATTAGATAGGAATTTTATATCATAAATTATCTTTTTTCTATTAACCGTCATTTCACCCGTTATTTTCTTAAAACGTTAAAAAAATATTTTTTTTTCCAAAATATGTTCACACCCGTCAAAATACGTTATAATGATCAAGTCCGTGATTCGATATATGACCAGTTTATCAAAACTTTATACAGACTACTTGGGGCATGTGACTCTCGATTAAATATAAAATCACTGCGTACGGATGAAATGATTGTAATCTAACTGACGAAATGGTTCTGTTCATGAATAATGTAAATATATGTCATGAATTCAAACTCAGGTTGTTTCCATACCCTCACAATTTTTTCAAGGGGCTTTAAAGAAAAGAAGTATCAAACACGGCCTAAATAATTTATCTATTTATTGCTTTCATAGGAAAATATAATATGGACGGCCTACATAATTTATCTATTTGCCTAAATAATTTATCTATTTATTGCTTTCATAGGAAAATATAATATGGACGACCTACATAATTTATCTATTTATTGCTTTCATAGGAAAATATAATATGGACTGTACATTTGTTTTTTTAAGGAAGGATAAGTTTTATTGTTTACTATTCATTAGAATTAAGGTAAAAGTAGATACAAGGAGGAGGGTCACAAGAAGACCAAATTCCCATTACATGTTCACTAAAAGCGAATTTACGCATGTGTTATAAAATTAATAGATCTAGGAACATCACTAAACTGAATATCAGAGAACAAATATTTTTTATCTCGAATTACCTGAACTACAGCTCTCAATCTTCCAGGGATATCTTCGAATAAGGCATTGATAGCATAAGGTATATTAGATGTATCTCCTTTTACAATAACCTTCGAAAACTAATGTTCCAAAGCAAGTTCAACACCTAGAGCATATGCAAATGCTTCCGCTGTTCAGAAGAGTAAGAACTAAATAGAGTGGTTCTCGAACCCAAATAATTTCCTTGGTCATCAAAACCAACTGCAACTACGGCACCTTGATTAGATACAAACGCAACATCCACATCAATTTTGAAATAAGAAGCATGGGGTTTCCGCCATTGATCTTTCAGAGTGACAGAAGAGCCATTGTGTTGATTTGAATGGTTGTAGAGAGTTGTAGATGGTGAATTTTTGACAAGGTTTAGATTATAAAATCACCCTTCTACCTAGTTGCAGGCAATGCAGTTAATCTCGGATCTCGGTCTCGTCGCGACCGGGACCTTGACACCTTGATAACGATATCTCGGGGAGATTATTGGCGAAATCTCGGAATAACTTCCAATTTTTTTCGCAAACCCTAGATGTGAGAAATCTTCCCCGCATAAACCTACAAAAAAATAAATAGAATAGGTGAGAAAAGAACTAGGTAAATACCTGGATATCTCTCCCTCTTATTGAAATTGTTCTTATATAGTTTTTTTCTCTGCACAAACCATTTTGCAATAAAATTCTACTTTCTTAATCTAAATTGAATTCTAAATTGAGTTATGTCCAATTCCAAAAATAACTCTAAGACATAACCCATTCACACAGTCCAAATCAGGCTTTTTAGGAGAATCCCACAAACTTATTAAGCACAAATCAGGGTCAAAAATAATCAAATAGGCCTGTCAGTCTTGGGGAAATGACATGCATCCTCAATCTTTTTCACGGCAAAATTCTTTGGGACAATTCAGCGAATATTTCGCTTGCGTCTATCTCTTGGAAATTTCGGCATGCTTGATAGGCGCTTTATTTATACATTTTTATCGTCTAATTTATATTTTGTTAGTACTTATGATTATATTAATTTACCATTTTATTATTTTATTAGGTGGTTCGCATAAAATTCGAAGTTATAAATTAAATTGGCTAAATGAACTAAATTGAGTAGCTTAGCTATTCTACTACGAGGAGATGGTTAGCTAAGCACGTGAAGGCTAGAGA
>JAJJMC010012657.1:75792-116433 GCA_023531435.1 Papaver californicum
GTTCGAGAATCGAACCTCTTTTTACCACTATATAAAATCACATCAATGCTCAATTGGTGTGTTTAATTATCAATACCTCCTTCCTTGCATACTATTCACATTCATTAATTCAATAGCAAACACAAACCCATAAATCATAAACACATCCATCACAACAGCTTCATCTCCTCACTGAATTTTTTCTCGGCAGCAACACCTCTTTTCAGGCCCTGTTTCTTCTTTGAATTCTTAAACTCAATTCTGTCCCATGGCAGACTAGCTCATCTCCATAACTCACTACAGTTCCCTTCAATCACTTGGCAGCAGCACACTATTCTTATTCCTCTCAATCTCTCTATCTCCTAACTCTTCTCACTGAGATCAAACGGCAGCATTGACCTCCTGTTTCAACGATAATTCCATATTATCACCATCTTCTTACAGACCCATAATACTAAATCTTCACCTGAAACCCATCATAACCATTCCACTGCCATCTCGATTCGCTGGCAGTATCATCTCCAAACCACCAAATCCCTTGTGTTCTCGCTTCCTTCAATGCCATAGCCACTACCTTCTCTACCTTGTATCTTCTCTTTATTGTTGCCATGAAATCTCAATCAAAAACTAACCCACTCTCTGAAATCTTCTCCAACACACAATAACTCACCATTTTACTCAAATTCTCGTCTCATACCCACAATTTCACAGCCTCACTTCGATGACTTCTTATCTTCTCTGATTTCTATTGTATACTTCGACCACGACCTCCTTGTCTTTCTTGACATCTAACATATCTTCTGGTCCTTCGAGATCAACCACCAGAACCTGGACTTGAACGACGGCACTGATGGTCCGAACTGGGTAAGAGGGTGCCGTTACCTGAAGAGAGGGGAAGGTCTCGATGCAAAACTGGTTTCGACTAGAGAGAATGATTCAAGACTCGAGAGATAAAGAGGTTCTTGGACCGTTGGGTTCGTCTTCTAATCTGAAACCGTTAGATTAGAATGGAAATTACCCATTTTACCCTAGATACGGTATCTCTTCTCGGCCAAGATACGGGTGAATCGGCCGATATTCGCGTTCAAATATCGTTCGGCGAAATCTCGGAAATCGTCAAGGTCTTGAGGCGATTGACAACATTGGTTGCAGGAACATAGAAGTATCCGCATATACTTATGCGCATACTTTTGACTTCACATAAAAATACTAAATATTGTATTCCTACTTATATTCCACAGGCGAATTAAGAATACAGTCTCTACAAACAACTACATGCATTCTATACTGATCCTGTAGTCTATAATCTTTACATAATAAGTCTCAAACTCCTAGATGGATTGCCCACTAGTATAGAACAACTTCAGTCTTCTCTAGTGTTATTCCTAAAGTTTAATGTCTTCTCTAGTGCTATTCCTAGAGTTTGTTTTGTATCCAATGTATTCTTTAGTGTTATTCCTAGAGCTTATTGATACTCAAATTCCTAGTCAAACAAAATTAATTTACTTCTATACGCATAATCTGGGAATAGCTAATGCTTGATCCCCAGAATAAACTCTAGCTGAACACTTCGTTCGCAACGAATATTTCTCAAATTGCTCTCCTGAGCTTAAATATGCTACTTTAGTGCTTTGCTCAAAGATAAGCCACGAATTATACGCCATTCCTCTCGGACGCGCCACAAATAAGGAGCAATGCCTTTAAAGACACATTGTGCCTCTAAGCTAGGCTAACACTAGCCTTTTCTTCCACAAGTGCCAGGCTAGCACTAGCCACTTGGCTTAGCATCGCGCTGGCGCTAATTCCTTACCCTAGCGCTAAAAGCGCTCACTGCCCTTGGTCAAGCACATGTCATCCTGGCGCGTCCTCAAGTAAGCATCCATTTTGATAGCACCGCAGCTAGTAACGTCCATGACCTTAGCACCTCAGTCCAAGGCGTCCTTGAGAAGTATGTCCTTGGATATCACGTCCCATGGATAGAACGTCCTTGGCTAGTGCGTCCTTGGCCTAACACGTCCATGGTGGTGCATCCTCGAGTACCAGCACTCATGCATAGCACGTCTAGCCTGGTGCGTCCTCGAGTACTAGCGCTTTAGCCACAATGTCCATGCCTAGCGCGTCCCTGATCCAGAGCACATCTCAGTCAAGCGTTCTCAAGTGCAAGTGCATCCCATCTTAGTGCAAGCGCACTTGGCCATAAGCGCATTAGCGCTAGCACATTGTGCTAACTATCATTGGCTCAGCTAGTTTCCTTGACTTAGCCGGCTTCTTTGGGAAGTTATAACTTCAAACGTCCTTGGCGGTAACTTCTTAGACCCAACATAATATAGCTTCCTTGCTAGAAGCTATAACATTAGCATCGCCCTCAAGAAACTAACACATTATATTTTATGCCTAAAGAGCTAGCACATTACCATTTGCACTAAGAAGCTAGCACTAGCTTTGCTAGGTGCTCCTCTTAGAAATACGCTATTCTTATCAGTACTGGCTTAACGCCAACAACTAATCTCACATGATCATATGATAAGCCTTCTTGCTTATGAAGCACTTTACAATTTTGGCCTCAAACGTCTTTCAGACTTATGCCAAGTCACTCCTAAGCTAATATTTGGCTATTAAAATTATGCCATACTATTTCCAAGTTAGTATATGACTGTTAAACTTACCAGAATCGACACTGATCATTCTGATCACCAATTCAGTGAGTTGTACAACTTGCATCACTTACTTAGCAAATCATTGCCTTAACTTAATCAAAAAATAATGGTTTATGACTCTACTATTTCCACGAGACATCAAATACAACACATAGGTGGATTCTCATTGGGGTATTCGTATGGCGGTCTACGACAATCGTGCGTTGTGGAAAAACCTCCACGAACAAGAAGGTAACAAGTAGTGGGACAGTTACAAGACAGTTGAGAGAATGAGGAGTAGTGGTCATACAGGTCTTCCCTGCTTTTCGGACATGACTCCACTACAATTTTCATAATCGTTACTTCTCCACTTCTTCTCTAACTTCCACCACTTGCGAGAAATTAGTGTGTCTCCTCAAAACTATAAATAGATAGTTTTCATCTATCGAAACAAGAACATAGACATAAGAAACTGATATATACAGAATTAGCGATTCATCTCAGAGATAATCCTTTCTTCTTCACACACTACTTATCACACTGATTTTTCTTAACCTTCTTTGCTTCCCTCCCCTAAGACCTACCCAATCTTCTCCACTTTTGTGATCGAAGCATCACGTGAAGGGCCATTTCTTGGTTTAGGCTCGTCCTGTTCGAGCTTGATCTCTCAATTACAAAAGCCAATTTTCAGTTATTCAAGATGGTGGATCTTACGTCTGGAGAAGTTATAACTCTTATAGTAGGTTCAGGTAACACTAGTGGTGGCGATTCTGAAAACACCCTTGTTACTACTGAACCTCCCCATATGAATTCTACTACTAATACTACTACTAGACCTCCTCTTGGTAAAAAAAATATTGAAGGTACCAAGAATACTCAAACTCCACCCAACATAGCTAATCTGATGAAGAGACATGAGTTTCTTGACAGAACATAAGTGGACATGGCCACTACTCGGAAGGAGGTACATGCATTCCTCAAAACTTTGACAGAGCAACTCTCCCTGGAACGACGCCATCGCCTGACGGAGCGAACTAGGACCAACCTTACAGAATACACCAGCACGTCAAAAACTCAAAGGAACAAGGAAGTTCATATTATTCATGATTGCCCACCACAGAGGTACCAATAACCCCCAATTTTGTCACCCATGAAGATCTGGAGATACTCCTATGAAATCATGGCAAGGAAGACTCATCTTCAATCCATCAGCATCATCCTTCTTACCCGCCAGAAATTCAAAGGATTCCTTTGCCAGGAGGTTACTCATCTCCGACTTTCTCATTTATGATGGTTAAAGACACCAAGAACACCCACACGACATTCAACATGGTCGATCTAATGCAAAGACAAGAAGTTCTTTCCAAGACACAGGAAGACATGGCTACCACTCCAAAGAGGTACTCACTTGCCTCAAGACTCTAACAGAGCAATTCTTCCCAGAACAGATCCATCACCATTTGCAACAAGCAACGATTCTAAGCCTACAAACGTCAACAATTCCAGAATCAATGTTCAAGACGATGACAAGATCCGCATGCAAAGAAGAGATTGTGCATACTAATGCCACTCAGTATGCAAATAAGTATACTCGAGTAAGTAACACGGATGAAAGATGCTTTTGCATCATTCAATCTCCATCAGCTAAGCATCAAAGCTAAACATAGTTAAGCGCGGCTAAGCATATCTAGCTTGGCTAAGCATAACTAACCCAAATGTGTCTTTAGTTTAGCATAGCTTGGCAAATCCACTTTCTGGTTAGCATGGCTAGAAAAATCCGCTTTTTAGCTAAAGAAAATCCATTTTCTGGTTAGCATAGCTAAGCAAATCCTCTTTATGGTTAGCATATCTAAGCTAAGGCAAATCCGCTTTATGGTAAGCACAACTAAGGCAATTCCGCTTTCTGGTTAGCATAGCTAGGCAATTCCGCTTTCCCGTTAGCATAGCTAGGAAAATCCTTTTTCCCGTTAGCATAGCTAAGCATCATCGTTTTCCAACCAACACCTCCACCCTATATACGTTTTACTCGAATTTCTACAAGAATATAAAAGAATGGGAAATGACATCCATCGACTGCACTTTAGGAGAATTCGCTTTCTAATTAGCATAGCTAAGGCAATTCCGCTAACTGCTTAACATGGCTAGAAAAATCCGTCAACTGGTTAATATAGTTAGGAAAATCCGTCAACTGGTTAGCAAGCTGCTAGGAAAATCTGCCAACTGGTTAACATGGCTAGGCAAATCCGCCAACTGGTTAGCAAGCTGCTAGGCAAATCCACCAACCGGTTAGAATGGCTAGGAAAATACGCCAACTAGTTAGCATAGCTAGGAAAATCTGCCAACTGGTTACATAGTTAAGGAAAATCCGCTTTCTCGTTAGCATGGCTAAGGCAAATCCGCTTTCTGGTTACCAAGTTTGCTTTCTAGTTAGCATGGCTAGGCAAATCCGCTTTCTAGTTGGCCAAGTCTGCTTTCTAGTTAGCATAGCTAGGCAAATGTCCCCTTCCTATATATGTCTTAATCATATTTCCACATATTTGGAAAAGGTAAGAGACACTCATTGACTGCACGTTAGACAAAATATGACTAATTTGCCCCTCGCCCAAAACTTGATGAATATGACTTTTCACTTTTAATTATAAGATGACCGTTTTGCCTATGGTGTGTAAAATTATTATTTTACCTATGAATGACTGTTTTCCCCCTGGTATGTGCAATTACTATTTTACCCATGAATGATTGTTTTGTCCCTAATATGTAAAATTACTATTTTACTCTTGAGTGACCATTTTTTCCCTGATATATAAAATTACTATTTTACCCTTGAGCGATCCTTTTGCTATGGCGTGTAAAATTACTATTTTACCGCTGAGTGTACGTTTTGGCCTTGGTGTGTAAAATTACTATTTTACCCCTTTGTCAAAAATATGGGTGTTACATTATTACTCCCTTCAAAGAATTTCGTCCCGAAATTCAACTTAAAAATTATTGTGGACAAGCTTCATCGATTTGGATTTCCTTCCCATATGTCCCATGTTATGATGCACATAAATCTTGTAAGGGTCGCAACGTTCGTTATGAACACATATTAGGACCTTCGGATCATACATCCCATACCCCATACCCAGGAATCCTAATTAAGGTCCACAATTTGTCGCAAACACCAATTGAGATCTTCTGAGCATACGTCCCATACCACAGACGCATGGATCCCAAAAGGGTTTATAACACTACCAAGAAAATCGATTCAGATTCCTAAACATGCGTCCCATACCACATATTCAGGAATACAAAAGGATTTCTCAATACGAGATCCTAAGTGCACGTCCCATGCCATAACACTTAGGAGTCCCCAAAGTTCACGATGGTTGAAAGGTTCATCGAATATGACAAGCAATATTTAACTTAGTGCTGTGGGGACCAAACTCAATTTCCAGAGCAGTCGGATGCAAACCTGTTGTTACAACTAACGGTCTTCCGGGTTTCCACTCGTAAGTGGGAGCTAGCATGCCTGACAACACACACCGTTCCAGCGACGGATGAGGATGATCAGTCCTGTTGTCTACAACCGTTTCAGCGACGGTCTTCCGAGTTACCAACAGTATGGTAAAAGAGCCTAATAAGGCCTGACAAACTCACAGTACACTCGAGCGCGTCCAAATCTTAGCGAAGTAACTATCGTAGTAGTTATAATTTTTCATAGCACAACCGCTTGACCTGATTGCCCAACATAAAATTTACAAATTAACTGGCATAACAGTCATGAACTCTTCATTTGCGCAACAGTTGGACTACATTTGCAACTTCTCCTTTTTCCTTTGAAAGAAAAATTTTGTAGTCACATTACAAACACTCACTGACGAATCCAAAACGGAAAATCCCAAGTGTTTTCTCGGAACTTGCTCTGATGCCATTTATGATGGACTGGGAAATCCTGCTTCCAGCGTTACGCACCGAGAAGGCCAAAACTCCTCGAAGCGCCACTCGTAAAGACGGTAACCGGGACTTAAAGGTTCATTTATGGCTAGGAAAATGCAAGTCGATTTGCCTTTGCAAGCATGATACTCAAAACGTAGTTTTCATACTGTTTTGACTCACCCTTGTTCTGCAAAGTGTACAAGGCCATTAATGCCAATGGTGAATACCTTTGGAAAACATCATATATTTACGAGCATTTTCCAGGACTAACTCACACCTTGAACTAGCACCTCGGCCATTTCAGACCTGTTTTTCGCTTCCTCAACCCTGCTTCGACTAAGCGCTGGGTGCATGAACTGATCATGCTCTTGCCAAGAGTGCAACAACCATGCATATTCTACTCATACTATATAGGTTGATAGGAAGTATGAACATCCATCAAATGTAATGCAACTACCTCATCAAGTGCGGCAACAATCATCTCTTGCATAGCATTACCGAGCCAGATAATATGAGTTACCAAAGCGTCGCAATCATCTCCAAATTAGATGACATGAACGACAAGATGTTGCACCTCAATGCATTGTGTTGCGTCTTCCTACGTACCCAGCCCGTACCTTGAAGGGATCAAGCATGACCGTAGTTCATCCGAAGGGTCAATTCGAATGGGACAAGCACCTTAAGCCTATTAAGGCAAAGCCAACATTTATGCAAAAAGACTAATCCTTTCGCAAGGTATAGACTAGATTGTGCATATTAATGCCACTTAGTATGAAAATAGGTATACTCGAGTAAGTAACACGGATGAATGATACTTTGTCATCATTCAAGCTCCATGGGCTAAGCATCAAAGTTAAACATAGCTATCTTAGTTAAGCGCGGCTAAGCATGTCTAGCATGGCTAAGCATAGATAACACAAATGTCTTTCGGTTTGCATCACTAGGCAAATTCACTTTCAGGTTAGCATAAGTAAGGAAAATCCGCTTTCTAGTTAGCATTGCTAAGGAAAATCCGTTTTCTAGTTAGCATAGCTAAGCAAATCCACTTTCTGGTTAGCATAACTAACGCAAATCCGCTTTCTGGTAAGCATACCTAAGGAAATTCAGCTTTCTGGTTAGCATAACTAGGCAATTCCGATTCCTCGTTAACATAGATAAGGAAAATCCACTTCCTCGTTAGCATAGCTAGGAAAATCCGATTTCTAGTTAGCATAGCTAGGCAATTCCACTTTCTAGTTAGCATAGCTAAGCATCATCGTTTTCTAACCAACACCTCCTCTCTATATATGTTTTACTCGCATTTCTACAAGAATAAAAAGAAGAGGAGATGACATCCATCAACTGCACTTTAGGAAAATCCGGTTTCTAGTTAGCATAGCTAAAGCAATTCCGCCAACTGGTTAGCATGGCTAGGAAAATCTACCAACTGGTTAGCATAGCTTGGAAAATCCGCCAACTGGTTAGCATGGAAAGGCAAATCCGTTAACTGGTAAGCATGGCTAGGCAAATCCGCCAACTGGTTAGCATATCTAGGCAAATCCGCCAACTGGTTAGCATAGCTAGGCAAAATGGTTAGCATAGCTAAGAAAATCCGCCAACTGGTTAGCAAGTTGCTAGGTAAATCCGCCAACTGGTTAGCAAGTTGCTAGGCAAATCCGCCAACTGGTTAGCATGGCTAGGAAAATCCGCCAATTGGTAAGCATAGCAAGGAAAACCCGCCAGCTGGTTAGCATAGCAAGGCGTTAGCAAAGCTAAGACAAATCCGCTTTCTCGTTAGCATGGCTAAGGAAAATCTGCTTTCTCGTTAGCCAAGTCTGCTTTTAGTTAGCATGGCTAGGCAAATGTCCCCATGATGGATATGACTTTTCACTTTTAATTAAAAGATGACCGTTTTTTCCATGGTGTGTAAAATTATTATTTTACCCATGAATGACCGTTTTGCCCCTGTTGTGTAAAATTACTATTTTACCCCTGAATAACTGTTTTGTCCCTGATATGTAAAATTACTATTTTTACCCTTGAGTGATTGTTTTATCCCTGATATGTAAAATTACTATTTTACCTTTGAGTTATCCTTTCGCTATGGCGTATAAAATTATTATTTTACCCCTGAGTGACCGTTTTGACCTTGGTGTGTAAAATTATTATTTTAACCCTTTATCAATAATGCGGGTGTTACAACTATACTTCTGAAATTTTCTAGTGACGAGAATCTATAAAATTCTTTTTAAATTTGAGCATGGATATGATTATATGAGATATTTTAAGAGTTCACATGTTCTACCATGATAATAAGGAGTAGAAACTTACTTGATATGGGATCAAACCAACAGAGGAGTCTGGCGTTACTTCATTGCTTACTTTTCCATCGACATCAGTAGATTCAGATTTTTCACAAAGTTCTTCAGTGTGGGGAGCTTCTTCCAGCTCTTCATCCTCCAAGTTATCTTCATCTTCTATATCTATGGTGTCTCCCAAAACATGGAAGAATTATTCGTAGTCCTTCTCTTACATATTGGGGACTGTCAAAAGCAACATGAGTATTATTTACTCAAGGGCGCATCACATGCACCTGCTGAAAAAAATCAACCAATTAATCAAATCATGATAGTCATGCTTTGAGTCAAGGAGATTAAAGAAGAATGGTTTTGCATCCCAATAGCCCAGAACTACAACGACGGCTTCAACTTCAATTAAAATACTCGCTCCATCCTCAGCGCTTCAACGACAACAAAGGACAACTCTAATTTTCATGACTTCCCTTAACCTGTCAAGCTCATGGAAGCATGGACTTGTGACGACAATGTAAGATTATCTCCTGCCTGGAAGCGGATCCAAGTAAGCTACACTTGGGGACTGACGACTCCCTCTCTTATGAAATTTTAACACAATAACATCCTTCAACTAGAAGATCTGATCAGCAATGGTACTAGCAAAAAGACCTTTCCACATCAGTACTCACATGACTAGGAAGCCTCCTTTTCCTATATGATCACATCCAGAACGGTAACCCCACTCTTGTTGATGCTACTTACTTCAACCACATGGTTCTACTGTTGGAAACGTACCAGACTTGGAAACCTCAATCATCTCCAGCTCAAAACAAATACCCAATGACATAATCACACCCGATTCAGGCTTATCCTTTCAACCTCAAGAATTTTTTTACAAGTTGTTGGTTAGGGATCCAGTGATATGCTAACCATAAAAATCTTAGCATGCCCTGCACCTCCAGCACACGCCACCTTCTAGCACCATCTCGGGCCACTCCTATATTCTTTAATGTTCCAATCAGTACCCCTTTAGTTTAAAAATTCAGAAATCAACAACAACCGGTAAGGAATGCGTCAAAGCATCCTTCACAAGAAATGTTTGTCTGTGTCTCTATTATGACATACCAGAATAGCACATCAATCGGAGACATGATCTAAGAGATATTGCCCTTACACTAAAGATTACAAGATCTGAAAATTCACACGGGATAACTAATCACAAATGTTTACACATGGTGGGCTGACCTAGCAAACTCCGAATCAAGTGATTCTTTTTTGCATATGATAGCCTAGTCTCTTGACTTCAAGCAGTTAGGGTCAAACGTCAAAATACGACTTCGTATAAGACTTTAACAGCTTCTGAAGCAAATGATGTGCAACCTAGGGTTTCCAAACGGGATTCAGAAGACTCATCTTTATAGAGACCTCATCCGCCCATGGACTTTCATTTTCTCAGACATACTTTCAACCTAGGATTTCTTACAACATTATAAAACCCCGTCAACATTTCTACGAAAAGAGCACTGGAGTCCACCGCAAGCCTTACCTGTAGTTCTGATCTACCATCAGCTTCTTTTCCCGGTTTCCGATATTTCCAACTTTGTTTCTACTAGATAAATCCCAAGGCATTGTCTCCGGGTGTCCTGACTCTCATTTACTGCCGCTTTGCTGACACTAGCACTTGATTGTTGCATACTCAAAACCTAAGCAAGCACCGGACCAACTACTTACTCACAAGAAAGTTTAAACCTAACTCTGCATCAAAGAGATTGCCTGGAGGAGACAAAGTGTCACAGACCGGAAAATTCCGCCTTCCGCGCATTGCGCTGGGCATGCCAGAACTCCCCGATGCGCGATTTTAGAAGAAAGTTACCGGACCTTAAAACTTAGCTTCTAGTTGGAAAGTGCAGGTAAATTTTTTCTTTCCAAGCATGCCTTGTAAGCATTATACTCGAAACATAGTATCCTCATTATTCAAGCTACGTTTATACTGTTCCAGGTATATTTTCCTTTCCAAACATGCGTTGCAAGCATGTTACTCCGACCGTAGTCTCCATATCGTTCCAACTCACCCTTGACCTACAAAGGGTGCAAGGCCATTAAAGCCCATGGTGAATGCCTTTAACAAGCATCACCTAAGTATTATCCTTGTCCAGGCATGACCCATGCCTTGGACTAGCATACCATTCCAACTTACCCTTATTATACCAAGGCTTGAAGGATATAGAAGCTAATGGGGATGCCTTTGGCAAGCATCACATAATTACGATCATTGTCCAGGCCTAACTCATGCCCTTGGACCAACACCTAGGCTATTTCAAGCCTAAGCTTTCGCTTTATCAATTCTGCTTCGACCATGCGCTGGAGCCTGCACTTATCTTATTTTTGCTAAGGGTGCAACATTTAGGCACATGCCATTCCATGCCGCAATGGTTTCTAGGAAGTATGAACAATCCATCAAATAAAACTGCAACTACCCCATCAAGTGTGGCAACAATAATCTCTTTCTTAGCATTGCCGATCCAAATGATATGAGTTACCATAATGTCGCAATCATCTCCCAATTTAGATGATATGAGCGACAAGGTGTTGCACCTCAATGCATTGCATTGCGGTTACCTACGTACCCAACTTGTACCTTGATGGGATCAAGCATGACCGTAGTTCATCAAAGGGTAAATTCGAAAGGAACTAGCAACTTAAGCCTATTAAGGCAAAGCCAACTTCGATTTCAACTTTATCTCAAGGCCAAAGGCCAAGAAAAGCCTAGACCGTATAGGCCGAAGGACTTTCGCAAGGTATGCACTAGCTTGTGCATAATTCAATCTTTATAGGCTAAGCTATATGCATATTGATGCTTTAGCACCAAGTATGCTCCAACATATTGTGCATTACCGCTCATGCACATTCAAGCTTCATCGGTTAAGCTACCAGCATATTGATGCTTATGTATCAAGTATGCTCCAACGTATTGGCTACTTCGCGTATCTATATGTGTATTACCGCTCATGCACATTCAAGCTTCATCGGTTAAGCTACAAGCATATTGATGCTTACGCATCAAGTATGCTCCAACGTATATTATATGTGCATTACCGCTCATGCACATTCAAGTAAAGCTCCCTCCCTATATATATTTTTTATTTGCATTTCTACAAATAAATATTTGAATGGTAAGTGTCATCCATCGACTGCAAGGACGAAAATGAAGATTTCTAGCCAAAGCCAAGCGAAGCATTCTCGGGTAAGCTACAAATAAACACACTGATGCATCACAGTGATGCATTCTTTGCTTGGTGATGCATTTTTAACAATGCATCACGGTAAAATAGTGCATTAGCACTATGATGCTCTTACTTATGCAACATTGGCTCGGTGATGCATAGAATCATGCATCACGGCATAATAGTGCCTTAGCATTATAATGCATTCATCGAATAACGACATTGGCTCGGTGATGCATTGAATCATGCATCACGACATACTAGTGCATTTGCACTATGATACTCCCACTTATGCAACTTCGTCTTAGTGATGCATTGGATCATGCATCACGGCATAATAGTGCATTATCACTAAAATGCATTCTCGGTATGCAACATAGGTATAGTGATGCATTTTCAATAATGCATCACGGCATAATAGTACCTTAGCACTATAATGCATTCTTCGTACGCAACTTTGGATTGTTATAATAGTGACTTTGCATTATCATGCCTCCTCAAATACGCATCACGCGTAATAGGCCCTTAACACTATAATTCGAGGTCAAGGCATCCACACCCTAATGCATATCTGGGTAAGCTTTATAAGCTTAGGATGAAGCTTCAACCCAGGCCATGACGCGTCCATGAGTAAGCGCCATGCGAAAATTGCGGGTGTTACATTCTTACAACCTTCATAGAATTTCGTCCCCGAAATTCAACTCAAAAACTATTGTGGACAAGCTTCATCGATTAAAGTTTCCTATGCATATGTCCCATTCCATGATGCACAGAAATCTTGCAAGGGTCCAATATTTGTTAATGGGGATAAATTAGAACCTTCTGAATATGCGTCCCGTTCCGCATATCCCAGAATCCTAATAGGGCCTACGATTTCCATAAATACCAATTGAGACCTTCAGAACATACGTCCCATTCCGCATGCTCGAAGATCAGCAAAGGTTTTATAAATCTATCGAGAGAAAATCAAATTGGATCCCTAAACATGCGTCACATACCACATTCTCAAGAATGCAAAAGAATTTACTCAACACGATATCTTAAGTGGACGTCCCATACCATACACTTAAGAGTCCCTAAAATTCACATAGGTTGGAAAGGGTCATCGCGAGTTTATAATAGTTTCTAACGTAGTACTGTGAGGACCAAATTCTAATGCCAGTGCAGTCGGATGCAAGCCATCGTCCCAGACGATCTTCTACTCGTAAGTGGGTGCTAGCCAACCTGACAACGCACACCGTTCCAGCGACGGGTGGGAATGATCAGTCCCGTGCCAAGGGCAGTCGGATACCAGCCACAGTTCGAAACGGGTTTTCTGGAAAACTCACAAAACAAGGTCAAACTCATCCAAATATTAGCGGAGTAACTAGTAAGTTACAATTTCTTTTGTATGGGCACTTGTCCTTATTTATCCACTCTATTTTCGCACAACAGTTGGCCTACTCTTCCAACTTTTCTATTTCTTTTGAAGGAAAATTTTTGTAGTCATAATACAAAATGCTCACTGACGAGTCCAAAAATCACAGTCCCTAGTGTTTTCTCGGAACTTGCTCTGATACCATTTGTCACAGACCTGAAAATTCCGCCTTCCTCGCAATGCGCTGGGCAGGCCAGAACTCCCCGATGCGCGATTTTATAAGAAAGTAACCGGACCTTAAATCTTAGCTTCTCGCTGGAAAGTGCAGGTAAATTTTTGCTTTCCAATCATTCCTTGTAAGCATTATACTCGAAATGTAGTTCCCGCATTATTCAAGCTACGTTTATACCGTTCTAGGTATATTTTCCTTTCCAAACATGCGTTGCAAGCATGGTACTCCGAGCGTAGTCTCCATATCGTTCCAACTCACCCTTGACCTACAAAGGGTGCAAGGTCATTAAAGCCCATGGTGAATGCCTTTAACAAGCATCACCTAAGTACTATCCTTGTCCAGGCCTGACCCATTCCTTGGACTAGCATACCATTCCAACTTACCCTTATTCTACCAAGGGTTGAAGACTATACAAGCTAATGGGGATGCCTTTGGAAAGCATCACATTATTACAATCATTGTCCAGGCCCAACTCAATCCCTTGGACCAACACCTAGGTTATTTCAAGCCTAAGCTTTCGCTTCATCAATTCTGCTTCGACCATGCGCTGGAGCCTGTACTTATCTTATTCTTCTAAGGGTGCAACATCCAGGAACTTGCCATTCCATGTCGCAACGGTTGCTAGGAAGTATGAACAATCCATCAAATAGAATTGCAACTACCCCATCAAGTGTGGCAACAATCATCTCTTGCTTAGCATTGCCGAGCCAGATGATATGAGTTAGCATAATGTCGCAATCATCTTCCATATTAGATGATATGAGCGACAAGGTGCTGTACCTCAATACATTGCATTCCGGCTGCCTACGTACCCAACCTGTACCTTGATGGGATCAAGCATGACCATAGTTCATCAAAGGGTCAATTCGAAAGGAACTAGCAATTTAAGCCTATTATGCAAAAGCCAACTTCGATTCCAACTTTATCGCAAGGCCAAAGGCCAAGAAAATCCTTGACCGTATAGGCTGAAGGACTTTCGCAAGGTACACTAGCTTAAAGAAAGCGCCCCCGAATGCAAGTGCATCCCAGCTTAGAGAAAGCGCACTTGGCCACATGCGCATTTGCGCTAGCACTTTGATGCTAACTATCATTGAATTAGCTAGTTTCCTTGACCTATACGGCTTATTTAGGAAGTGCTAACTTCAAACGTCCTTGGCGCTAGCTTCCTTTATAGAAGCTAGCACATTAGCCTCGCCCTCAAGACACTAGCACATTAGCTTTTATGCCTAAAGAGCTAGCACATTACCATTTGCGCTAAGAATCTAGTGTTAGCTTTGCTAGATGCTCCTCTTAGAAATATTTTTTTCTAGGAACATGGTCAACCAAAAATTCTTATGTTCGCTATTTTTCATCCACCGATGTAGAAATTGCTCCAATCCAGTACAACCACAGCTTAGTCATTCGAGCCCTAATGTGCAACTCCCGTTGAAGAGTTGTTTTCGGGTGGTTCAAGATCCAATCAATACTTGCTTAATGCCAACAACTAATCTCACATAATCATATGATAAGCCTTCTTTCTTTAAAAGCTCTTTTCAATTTTGGCCTCAAACGTTTTTCAAACTTATGCCAAGTCACTCTTAAGATAATATTTGGCTATTAAAATTATTCCATGTTATTTCAAAGTTAGTATATGACTATCAAACTTACCATAATCAACATTGATCAGTTTGATCACCAATTCAGTGAGTTGTGCTACTTGCCTCACTTACTTAGCAAGTCATTGGCTTGATTTGACTTAACTTAATCAAAACAATAGTGGTTTATGACTTCACTATATCCACGAGATATCAAATACAACACATGGTGGGATTCTCATTGGGGTATTGGTATGGCGGTCTATGACAATTGTGCGTTGTGGAAACACCTCCACGAACAAGAAAGTAACAAGTAGTGGAACAGTTAAAAGACAGTTGAGAGAATGGGGAGTAGTTGTCATACAGGTCTTCCCTGCTTTTCGGACATGACTCCACTACAATCTCCATAATAGTTACTCCTTCACTTCTTTATAACTTCCACCACTTACGAGAAATTATCGTGTCTCCTCAAAACTATAAATAGATGGTTTTCATTTATTTGAAACAAGAACACAGACAGAAGAAACTAAGATATACAGAATTAGCGATTCATCTCAGAGGTAATCATTTCTTCTTCACACACTACTTATCACAATGATATTTCTCAACCTTCTTTGCTTTCCTCCCCTAAGACCTACCCAATATTTTTTACCTTTGTGATCGAAGCATGACATGAACGGCCATTTCTTGGTTTAGGCTTGTCATGTTCGAGCTTTATCTCTCGAACCTACTTGAAAGTACGATTTTACCATACATTTGTTTTCACCCTAAAAAAAGTGTAAAGTCTTGGTAGGCTAATTTCAAGCATCTATCAACTAAAAATTAGCATTTCTGAATATAATATCATTACGCATCTTCCATATATTCCAATGAATCGACGCACCCATTGAGAAACAACTGAAGTCAACATCTTCTTTTAACAATTTTTGGATAATAATATTTGGATCAACATTATCTGAGTTTCCCGGCACCTGACAGTAGAATATCATACACCTTTTTGGAAAAACTATATCTGAAAAAAAATGTTCCGCTTATTCTTGCTCTATCCCACACAAAAAACATCTGACATTAATGGTATTAATGAATATATGAATATTACTCTTCACATCCAAACCATTATGTAAAAGTTTCCAAATAAATACATGGATTCATGGAGAAATTTTTGTCACCTTCCATAAGGATGACCAAGGAAATGCTCATATGGAAGAAGTTAAGGGTAGTTCATTTACCAGGAGCTTGTAGCAAGATTTAGCCGAGAACTTCCCTGAACTGTTTTTTGACCATACCAAAGTATCTGTAGTATCATCTTATCTTGAAATATATATATATATATTAAAAATCATGTTGACAACATCAGAAGGAAATATTTGTTGAATCAAGCTTATATTCTATTCCCTATAACTATCCTCTATTAAATCAGAGACTTTAGATAAGAAATGCTAAATAACATCTTCTAATTGTGTAAGTTTTCTTCCAAACCCGGAATCCATGGATCTTTGTGTATATCAATATTAGTGCCTCTGTTAATATACCAAAAACAGTTTCCTTCCATTATATGTATAACAACTAACATACTTTCCAAGTTGATGAAATTACTCCTGTGTCTGACATTGACCAATATGTTCCATTTTTCAAGTATTTAGCTGTCAATAATCTGCACCAAGTTGAGTCTTTATTCTCAGTGAATCTCCAAACTAATTTACAAACCAGGGATTTGTTAATGAACTCAATGTCCCTTAATCCACGGCCGCCATCATCCTTTGATTTACAAAACTTGATCTATCCAATAAAATGAAGTTTCTTCGTCGCACTGCTATGTCCCCACCAAAAGGAACACTGAATTCTTCTTATCTGACGAATGACTCCTATAGGGAGAAGAAAAGTATCAATGAACCTAGTTAGTAAATTCGCGAATTATATCCGTATAATTTGCGAATCCTTATGTATCATCTGAATCCGTACATATCGTACGTACTTTTGGAATCCCGACTTAGATTTATGAATTCCCATCCTAAAACGAATTATATGCGTATTTACGAATTACCGAACTCTACAGTTTGTATAATACTTTGACACATCATCACTAAATTACTAATTTTTATCATATTTTTTACTTTTAAAATCTTACATACACCAATCTTAGTCTTACACCAACAACGTATACGTTATTTGCTGATTATATTGCATATATCATATTTATAGTTCTTTTAAATCATAAAATCATAGTACCTAAAGCGATATTATGTTAAAAAGTAATTTTCTTACTGGTTATTGTATACCAAATTTTGTGTGTCGAATTTATATTCCTAAAACGAATTATAAACGTACGTATGTCGTTCTGAATTATCCCCGAATCACGAACCCTTGACCGAATAGTGGACCGGATTTACATTCCATCAAAACGAATAATACTCGTACGTTCGCCATCCCAAAGGTTTCCCATACCCCAAATTTCTAACTAGGCCCATGAAGAAGATGGGAATGGAAGCCGAAGTGGTTTTGGATAACACAGTTCTACCAGCATCAGATAAGTAGTGTTGCTTCCACCCGACCATTTTGGTATCAAATTTTTGAATAAGAAAATCAAAGTTGTTCACCCTGTAGTCGTTATGGGGAGGATAAACACCCAAATATTTTTCATCTACTTGCATTTTCTTCACCACAAGCTCTTGCAAGGTAACACTTTTCTTCCAACTTTGAATGCCTTTACTGAAGTGTATAGAAGACTTGTTGTAGTATATCTGTTGACCCGAGTAAGCAGCATATTCTTCTAACAATTTCTTTAGATTACTTGTATTTTTTCTATTGTGTTTTCCAAACAAAAATATATCGTTAGCGAACATTAAATGGTTAATGGTTGGATCCCATATGTTGATTGTGTATCCTTCGTATAACCCATAAGTTTTGTATTTCTTCATGAGTATGGATAAGCCTTGTGAGCATATTATGAATAAAGTTGGTGATAGAGGATAACCTGGACGTAGACCTCTATGTGGAGTGAATTTTTCTTTTGGAAAACCATTTAACAAAATAGAAAATGATGCAGTTTGAACACAGTTCATGATTAGAGAATGAGATAGTTCATGAATACCCATTAAATGTAGCACTTAACTAAAAAAATACCAATTAACTCGATCATAAGCCTTTGATATATATACTTTTAATGCAAATTAACCATTTTGAGTTTTTGAAATATTCATAGAATGAAACAGTTCTTTTGCAATCACTATGTTATATGTGATTTGTCTCCCAGGGACAAAGGCATTTTGAGACCAAGATATAAATTGTCCTATATATGGTCTTAGTCTGTTGGAGATTAGTTTTGCTACTACTTTGTACAAAACATTTCACAAAGAAATGGGTGTAAATTCACTAGGACATTTGGGACTCTTAACTTTAGGAATTAAAGCATTATTGGTGTGATTCTAAAGAGTAGGTATTGTACCTGTCAGAATATGTTTTGAATGAATTTGGCAATGTCTTCCCCAATAATTCCATATCATTTTTTGTAGAAGGGTACTGAGTAACCATCTAGTTTAGGGTAGCTTAGGGATTCCATTTTGCTGATAACTGATAAGTGCATAATTCATAAAATTTTAGTGTCATATCCATACTAATATTGATATAATTCTTGCATATTACTTGTTATTATGTTTGTTTTCTATCTTATATCTTATACTAGGTGAATCATACGAATGACAGAGAAAAGTCTACAAAAGACTAAGAAGTGAAGTACTCCAAGTATCCAAGCATCCCAAATCCAAAGAAGAAGAAATGAGCTTATTTCGACATGGAATGAACAAGGAAATTAAGTTTTACATGTGAAAAAGGGCCAAACACCAAATTAAACTCATCCAAATCCAGGAGTTCTTAATACCATCTTGAAGAGGACGATAAAAAAAGTGAACGCTAAAAGAATGTGGTCATTCCGAGTTCGTACGAAGAAGTTATGGAGAAAACAGTCGAAGCAAGATAAAGTGATCTATAGCGCAACAGTCGGCATTACTCCTCACTATGTCGACTATGACACTATTTTGGACAGAAATTTTGTATTTTTGACCCCTAGAATCAGCATTTCTCATTGGAAATCGACAATGCCGACTGGAGCAAGTTTTGGGACAGAAAATTGGAGTTACTTTGGTCCTAGAGTCGGCATGGTTCATGGGAATGGACCATGCCGAATGTGGCTAACCTATAGGGTCTGTTTTGACGTGTTTTTAACTTCCAAATCAAGTAAACTTAGTTCTAATAGGATTTTAAACCCTAGACGGAGAGGATACTTGATGGCCAAGCATTGAAGGCTATAAAAGAAGACATATAAGGTTCAAACAAGACATCTTTTTAAGTAATATTATACTGTACTTCTCATATCACATCTTCTACATCTTAAACCTAAGGTTTACCCCTTTAATGGGAAACCATTATTCTTTGTAATATGAGTAGCTAAACCTTTTTTTGATTAAGAATGAATTCAATGTTCTAGACATGAAGCTTTATAAATAATACAAGTTTATTAGGAGTTTTAATCATTATCATTTATTTTCAATACATCTAGGGTTTATGATTGATTTCTATATTGTTTGGGTGCATAACCAAATTATTATATTGATCATTCTAATGCTAGTATTGAGTTATAAGATAAGTAATCGTCCATTGGGTCGTACACAAGTAAAAATCGCGAGACCTTGCAAAGGGAATTTATGGAGCAATTGCGAGTAAAGACAACACCATCAAGTGGACCTTGGTCTAAGAGTTTAACTACTAGTATCAACCTAAATTCACATAGCCTAAAGCATTCAATAAGGTTACACCATGAGTGATCTACTACTTGGTGGTTCAGACGAATAGAATCTGATAGTCGAGAGTTTCTGTATCCAATGATGAAAGGAGTTTTGGGGATAACATTGTTCTAGCTGTTATTCGACAGTTGGTGATGAATGATTCTAACGACAGATAGATAAGTATATTAATTCAGTCAACGTTTGGTAACGGCTAAGGACTCCCTAATCATCTCTTTCTTGTTATTATTATTATTGCCTTTTAATTTAGTTAATTAATCTACAAAAACACCTAGTTAGTATTTATTCTAGTTTTGTTAATCAAAAAAATCTATCGATTACACAACTCTCTGATAGGTTCATAATTTACATGTTTTGAGTATCATTTTTATACACATATTTGCGTGTTTATATGTGAATTACTTTGTATTATTATTATTTTTATATTTTATATTTCTTATTAGATGAATCATCCAAAAGAATTGGAACCTGCTCGAATTCAGGATTTATTTTCACCATGTCGAAGAGAACAAATAAACGAAGCCAACGACAAAAGAATGAGGTCATTCCGACTTCATATTGAGAATTTATAAGAAAAACAAGTTCAGGATTTTCTCGATGGGTCAAGCCATCGAGAAAATCAAAATTCTCGATGGGTCTATCCATCGAGAAACGAAAATCCAAAAGAAAAGAAGAATTCTCAATGGGTCAACCATCGAGGAACTGAGCGTGAAAACCTATTTTTGGCATATTTTGGAGTTTTGGAAACCTATTTTGACCGAGATTTGAGAACAGGTTCTTTTATATTTAAAATTCTATATAAGGGACACTTCTAAGGAGACTAAGGAGATTTTTTGAAGACATTCTAAAAAGGAGAACAAGGAGCTAGGGCTTGGAGTTATGATTGATCATCATAATTTATAGGGTTTGCTTATTTTATTTCTTGAGTATTTTCCATGAATTTTGAGAAATCCATGAGTAACTAAAAATTTCTTATTGGTTAGAGATGAAGTCCTAAGTTGGAAAACATGTTTATTAATTGAAGTATTCATCCTCATATGTTCATAATCTCTTCAATATCGCTTATGTTCTACTGTTAATAATGCCATGTATGATTGATTGCTTGTTTGTTTAAGTCGCGAATTAGATGAGCATGCATCGATATCTATAGCTAAACTAATGTTTGAGATCCAGAATTGTGAAAAGATCCTTGTTACAAGTAGCATAACATAGTTGTTAATGACGGGATGTTACCATGCAATTTTGTGTAGAAGCGTGACCTAGGTTAAATCCGAGTGGCTCTTGCGCCGGATTGCTTAGAATAACCTCAACTCACAAAGACCATTGCTTTCATTGGATTAAACTTGAGTGGCTCTTTCTCCAAGTTATTCATTGAAAAGGTTTCAAAGAGTGGCTCTTGTGCCTTTGATGATAATAGGAGTTTCGCCGGAGTAAGCGTGCGATAAAATACTTTAGGGTTATTGATATTGAGAGTGAATGAATATTGAGTTTGATTCAGTTGATAGCAAGTTGGAAGATGGAAGATGAAACTTCTAACCAGTACTCTTTAACTTTGATATTCATATTAATTTGTTTGTTTAGTATAACTTAGTTATAATCATAATAAAAAAAACCATGTTTCCATAAGTAATCAAAATAACTTGACAACCCATATCTCCCTGAAGAACGAACTTGTTCTTACTACTATACTCTAATCCATATTTGTGAAGTAGAGAACTCGAAAATAATTTTTCGTGGATGACAACCGACCAAATTTTGGCGCCGCTGCCGGGATAGCGGATTATTTTTTTTATTATTATTTATTATTTCTAGTTTTTAACTTAGTTTCAAGAATTGTTTTTCAGGTACTATTTCTTTTGTGAATGCTTAGAGAGGGAAGACCAAGTCCAATTGGTATACGACTTCGATCAGGTACTTTACTAAAAGATTTCGTTTGAGTAGTGAACACTCCACTTCCTCCTAGTACATCGTCAAGTGGATTTGCAGATTCAGACATAGAGGAAGAACAAGAAGCAATGGTGATGCAAATCGTACACTCAAAGACTTAGCTTTTCACAAGCTAGACACGCAGCAACAGTGTATCCAAACAATGTCTACATTTGAGATCAAGCCAGGGTTCATTCGTGAGCTACCAAAGTTCCATGGAATGACTAATAAAGATCCAAATAAGAATTTATTGGATTTCCATAACATACTCATGGTCATGCTACTAGCAGAGACTGATGCTGATGGAGTCATGTTACGAGATTTTCCATTCTCCTTGATGGATAGTGCTAAGGAATAGTTATACTATCTACCTTCTGGTAGTGTTACAACTTGGAATAGTCTGAAGAAACTCTTTTTAGAAAGATACTTTCCTGCATCAAAGGAGGTTCAAATTCATAAAGAGATTTGTGGGGTTAAGCAGATGACAGGAGAAACATTATATGAATGTTGGGAATGTTACAAGAGATTGGTGGCTAAATTCCCACATCGTCAATTCAGTGATTTATTGATCATCCAGTACTTCTACGAGGGTTTACAAGCAAGTGACAGAAATCTTCTCGATGTTGCAGGTGGTGGAGCACTAGTGACCAAAACAGTAGCTCAAGCGAGAGAGTTAGTTAAGAACATGGCAGCAAATTCTCAACAATTCTCAAGTCGTAGGTCAGAACCACTCGTCAGGAGAGTCAATGAAGTTATTTCCTCACCACATTTATAGCATAAAATTGGTAATATGGAGAAGATTATGTAACAAATGGCAGCAGTGATCATCCCCTTTTATGATGAAGAATCCGAACAAGTGAATGAAATATTCCCAAATCAGCAAAAACAACGGTATGATCCTTATTCCAACACTTACAATCCAGGGTGGAGAGATCATCCAAATTTCAGCTATGCGAACAAGCAAGCTGCAGCTCCGGGGCCGGTTTTCAATATTCCAGATGGGTTCCAACAATAAGTACAACCTCCACAACAAGCTTAAAACTCATAATCATCGGAGATGCTCTCTATGATGAAGAATATGACGACATCGATGCAGAAAAATCAGCAAAAAACTGATAGTACGATAAAATATCTACAAACTCAGATGAGCACGATGACAGGTAAACTGAATCATCTGGAGACATAGAATAGTGGGAAACTCCCTTCTCAACCTATCAATCCAAGAGAAAATGTCAACGTTGTGACACTTAGAAGTGGTACACGAACTGTGCAACCATAGGAGGCTGAGAAAAATAAAGACCCTACAAGGCCGGTTTTGGAGAAAGAGATTATTTAATCTTCCCAAACCGATAAGGTACCTAAAAGAAAACTATAAACCTCATGTTTCTACTTACGTTCCTCCTTTACCTTTTCCTTGCAGGTTTGCTAACTCTAAAAAGGCGGAACAAGATAAGGAGATCTTAGACATTTTCAAGAAGATTCATGTGAATATTCCACTTATAGATGCAATAAAACAAGTCCCCAAATATACGAGAATTCTGAAGGACTTGTGCACCAAGAAACAACGGTTAACCGGTAACAAGGTAATGAGTGTGGGGAAAAAAATTTCGGCTATCCTCCAAAAGAAACTCCCACCCAAATGTAAGGATCCCGGTAGTTTTTATATACCTGTTGTGATTGGTAACAAAAGGATTGGAAAAGTTATGCTTCATTTAGGAGCATCAGTGAATGTTATGCCTGCATCTATATATGAGTCTTTGAAGTTAGGTCCACTGAAAGAAACTGGAATTTTTTTTGCAACTAGCTGATCGTACTAATGTATAACCTAGAGGTATTATTGAAGTTGTTCTTGTGAAGGTGAATCAACTAGTATTTCCAGTCGATTTTTCTTTGTTGGAGATGGATAGTGGGTCTGATGCGTCTATTCCACTGTTACTTGGGAGACCATTCATGAAAACGGCAAAAACCGTGATTGATGTTGATAATGGAACACTAACAATGGAGTTTGATAATGAAAACATTCGCTTCAATATTTTTGAAGCAATTCGGTACCCCAGTGATGTTCATTCATATGTTCATGCTAACGCAGGCTAATGAGTAGCGTAGAAGTCTACAGTCGGGCTGAAGACGTTAAACTAAACGTTGAATGGGAAGCAACCCATTGGTTTTGTATTTCTATCTTTATCTTTTTATTTTTAGTTTTGTTAATTTGCATATCATATTAGGAATTTCCCACCTTGAATATTACATTGGACGAATCAATTTACAATGAGGATAATGTAAAGTTTAAGTGTGAGGGAGTGTTTAGGCATATAGATTCTTAATATTCGGTTTTGTAGGAATTTTTAAATTTTTTGTACATTTTGCATGAAAACTTCCAACTTTTAGATGTTTTAGAGTCACTTTTTGTACTTCTAGCTAAGTTTACGTACGGAGTTCTTACCGAAATAATTAAACTTAGAAGTAATAGAGAACGACATTCGGAGTTCTTAGATGTTGAGAGGCTAGAGCTGAAAAAAATGGACAGCTACCGCCGGTAGAGAATAGCGTTTTTAAGAAGTTGATCATTCAACGCCCATGAGTGAGGCACCAAACCTTCAATTTTCCATTTAGAGTGTTTCATCTGCGCAAACTCCGGGTAGAATGATAAGCAACCCAACTTCTCACCAATTTCAACACTACTTTTTGATTTCTTGAGTGATATTTCATCATCATGAGGGTGTCATCGTAATTGCTAACTCTATCTTGTAGTCTTGTTTGCAGTTGATACCATTTTCTCGACAACAACAGGTCTATAGAAATACCATTATCATCAACAAACGGAGCATCTAAAAATTTGAAGAAAAGATGAAGACGTTCAAGTTTTACAAGCAACAGTACAAGAAAGAGCAAAATTAAGATTCAAGTAAAGCAACAATACAAAGAGGAATTATATATATGTTGAAGATTTATGTACAAGAGCAAAAGAAATCAAACGAAGAGAGTTATTGAAGTTTATGTTATCAAGACAATACAAGTTGTGAAGAATCAAGTGGTAAAGTCCTTATCCCACGACCATAGTAATTCTATTATTTATTTTAATTTCAGTTTGTATTTTATTTTTATTCATACAAAAAATTAACGAAAAAAATAAAATAATAATAATAAAATATTTTATATTGTTTTAGTGTATATTTGTTTTTATATTCATTCAATAAGGTCGTGAGGAAGAAGAAATCTACAAAGAAGTTTCAAACAACAAGGAATTGAGGAAAAAAGTTACAAATTGTCAAAGTTCTACGAAGTTCAAGAGTTCATCATCAACAGTTGAAGACCGAAGACTGAAGACGTTTCTATTGGATGTTGTAAGAGTGATGTCGATTGTGAATCCGGTGAGAAGGTAAGTAAGCGTTCGCATCCTTGCAAAGTGGTTGATTTTCTTTCTTAGAGGTCATCAGAAAAATAAAAAGGGTTCTTTTTCATCCCACATCTCTATGGGATTACATCTTCATATAATTCGGAAGGTTCCTTTTCCTTCCCACAATTCAACGTGTGATGGATTTCTATCTTCACTCCTGCCTGCACACATGTGAGAACTATAAAGTGCGTCTTTTGAGTGTCAAATTCATAAAATCCTATTGGTGAGGAAGAATTCTTATTCGGTCACTCTTTAACCTGGATTCTTTTGTATGGTGGTTTCCTCCTAACTCAAGGTATAAGCATGAGAATAATATTTTTTATACTTCTAACTTCTTATTGTTAGTGTGCAGAAACTTTATGTCTTCGTAGCTCTTTGGATGCTTGTGCTCTGGAATATTTGTAAGTTGGAATGTAGGTTTTATGGGTATACCTCGTGTAAACCCTTACGATACTATAACTCGTCCACTAGGGACACCTAGGGGTTCAAAGGCTTGTTACACATGCTAAGTGTAACCTTATTCTCAACAAAATGGAAATGTTGTAGTTTAGGTTAGTTTAGATTTGTAGTTTGCTCGAGGACTAGCAAAAGGACAGTGCGGGATAATTTGATAGGTGCATTAGTTACATGTTTTCAATATCATTTTCATACACATATTTGCTAGTTTTTATATGAAATTACTTTGTATTATTATTACTTTTATATTTTATGTTTGTTGTTAGATGAATCATACAAAAAAAGTTGAACATGCTCGAATTTAGGATTTCTTCTCAACATGTCAAAGAGAACGAAGAAACGAAGCCAGCGGCGAAAGAATAAGGTCATACCGACTTCATATAAAGAAGTTATAAGAAAAACAAGTTCAGGATTTTCTCGATGGGTCAAGCCATCGAAAAAATCAAAATTCTCGATGGGTCAAGCCATCGAGAAACAAAAATCCAGAAGAAAATAATTTTCTCGATGGGTCAAGCGATGGAGAAAAGAAGAATCTCAATGAAAAGAAGAAAATACTTTTATATTTTATATACACTTCTGATTGTAGAAAGAGCTAAGTGTGGGTGTAACTTCTTCATAATAATGGTTACACAAGTACTATCATATGCTAACATTTTTGTGAAGCTTTTATTAGAATTGCAAATTGTTATTTAGGCGGATCCTCAAATTTTCAAATTGTTGGTGTACAGACAATAACCAGAAGGTCGGGATGAGGACGTTAAACTAAGCGCTGAATGGGAGGAAACCCATTGGTTTTGTTTTTTTTTTGTTTTGTTTTTTTTTATACTTTGCATATCATAATAAGAATTTCCCACCTTGAATATTACATTGGACGAATCAATTTACATTGAGGACAATGTAAAGTTTAAGTATGGGGGAGTATTTGATATAGATTTTTTAGCTTTAAATTTTAGTTATTGCATGAATCTCCAACTTTTAGAAATTTTAGAGTCACTTTGTATACTTCTATCTAAGTTTACATACGGAGTTCTTACCGAAATAACTGAACTTAAAAGTATTAGAGAACTACGTTCGGAGTTCTTAGTTGTTGAGAGGTAATATCGACAAAATGGACTTAAATCGCCGGTAGAGAATACAGTATTAAGGATTTGATCATTCAATACCCACGAGTGAGGAACCAAACCTTCAATTTTCCATTTAGAGTGTTTCATCTATGCAAATTTCGGGTAGAATGATGAGCTATCCAACCTCGAACAAATTTCAATATTACTTATTGATCTCTTGAGTGTTATTTCTATCAATCACGAGGGTCTCATCAGAATTGCAAACTCTATCTTGTAGTCTTGTTTGCAGTTGGCACCATTCTATCGACAACAAAGGGTCCATAGAAAAAACATTATCATCAACAAGCGGAGCATTAAAAATTTGAAGGAAAGTTGAAGACGTTCAAGGTTTATAAGCAACAGTACAAAAAAGAGCATATTTCATATTCAAGTGAAGCAACAAGACAAAGAGAAAAATTATATATATATGTGTGTGTTAAAGACTTATACAAGAGCGAAAGAAATCAAAAGATGAGGGTTAGTGAAGTTTATGATATCGAGACAATACAAGTTGTGAAGAATCAAGTGGTAAAGTACTTATCCCACGGCCATAGTAGTTTCATTTTTCATTTTATTTTATTTTTCAGTTTGTATATTATTCCAAAGTTCTAAAAAATTTAAAAATAAATAAGGTTTATCATTGCTTTAGTATATTTGTTTTTGTATTCATTTAATAAGGTCGTGGGGAAGAAGAAATCTATAAAGAAGTTTCAAGTAATAAGAATTTGAGGAAAAGAGTTACAATTGTCAAGGTTCTACGAAGTTTAAGAGTTCATTATCAACAATTAAAGACTGAAGATTGAAGACGTTTCTATTGGATGCTGTGAGAGTGGTGTTGATTGTGAATTGGGTGAGAAGGTAAGTAAGTCTTCCCATCTTTGCATAGTGGTTGATTTCCTTTATTAGAGATCATCAGAAAAAAGAGGAAAAAAAGGTTTTTTTCGTCCCACATCTCTATAGGATAACATCTTCATATAATTCGAAAGGTTCCTTTTCCTTCCCACCATTCAACGTGTGCAGGATTTTTATCTTCATTCGTTCCTGCACACAAGAGAACCATAAAGTGTGTCTTTTGAGTGTCAATATCATAAAACCCTATTGGTGAGGCAGAAACATTCGATCACTCTCAAACCAGGATTCTTTCTTATGGTGGGTTTCTCCTAACTCAAGGGTTAAGCATGAGAATAATATTCTTTGATACTTCTAACTTCTTATTGTTAGTGTGCATAAACTTTATGTCTTCGTAGCTTTTTGGATGCATGTGTTCTGGAATTTTTAAAAGTTGGAATTTAGGTTTTGTGGGTATACCTCTTGAAAACCCTCACGAGACTATAACTCGTCCACTAGGGACACCTAAGGGTTTAAAGACTTGTTACACATGCTAAGCGTAACCGTTTCCTCAACGAAATTGAATTTTATTTTAGTTTAGTTTAGTTAGGTAGTTTGCTCGAGGACTAGCAAAAGGCAAGTGTGGGGGAATTTGATAGGTGCATTATTTGCATTAGTTTGATGATATAATTCATTTATTTCTTGTTATTTTTAATATCATTATGCTTTTGATTTGTTTTCTTTTGAGTTTCTTAGGAGTTTTGAATATATTCAACCAAAGAAGAAGAAAGGACTTCATTACAACACGAAATGAACAAGGAAGTCAAATTCTACCAATGGAGAAGGGCCAAAGATAAAATCCTACTCATTCAAATCCAGGATTTCTTAATACAATTTTTAAGAGAATGAGAATACAAAGTGAACGCAGTAAAAATTAGGTCATTCCGAGTTCGAACGAAGAAGTTATGGACAAAACAGTCGAGACGAAGCTAAGAAGTCTGTTTTGATGCATTTTTGACTTCTAAAGCAGGAAAACATGGTTAGGGAAGGATACTAAACCCTATAAGGAGAGGATACTTTAGGGCTAAGCATTTAAGGCTATAAAAGAAGACATCTAAGGCTCAAACAAGACATGATCTATATCTTTTTATCTTTATAAGTAACCTTTTATCTTCTACCTCCCATGTCATAACTTCTACATCAAAAACCTAGGGTTTTACCCTTAGGGGGAAACCACTATTCTACTTTGTATATTTTCCATGGGTTTAAGTAAATCCATGAGTAGGTAACTTTTTTCTATTGGTTGGGGATGTAGTTGGAAGTCCATAACATGTGAATCAACCTGGTTGATTATTATTAACGTTCAAGATCTCTTTTTATCATTCATGTTCTACTTTTAATATCACCGTGTATGATTGGAGGTGTGTTTATTGAGGATGCATCCTAAGTGAACATATATTCATATCTAAAGCTAAGCTAGGGTTTGGAGATACGGAATAATCGATAGACCCGGTTACAAGTAGCATAGTGTTATTACCGATTGTATTCAAAACCTTTGTGTGATTGCATGTAGAAGTTTGACAAATTCAAATAACCTAACGTTCTTGGAGGATTAAACTCGATGGCACGTTGTGTTGGCTTGTTTGCTGAGTAGTATTCACATATTCATCGTTATGGTATGTGATGACATAAGGAATTTACCGGAGTATGCTCTCGATGGGGCGCTCTAGGGATATTGGTATGAAGAGCGAATGGATGGCGATTCTAATCGAATGTGGAGCACGATTGGCGACATAAGATGAACTCTCTAACCAGTATTTTTTCACCTTAATCTCTATCTTATTTATTTTGTTTTTATTATGATAGTTTACTTAGTTTTATTCATTACAGTCCCTCCTTGGTTGCATAAGAAGTTGAAGACAAATAACAATTCACAGCTCCTCTTGAGAACGATCCTTACTATTGTCGTACTACTTATTAGTATTAGTGGGAAATATCTTAATTAATTTGTGCACAAACGAAACATATCAGGAATTTTGGAGTAATTTCAAATAATACACGAAGGAAAACAGGGAAATAGGGATCCTTAAGATGTTCAGTTGAAAGCCTTGAGCCACTTGTCGTGAATAGCTGCTGCGATAGGTTCACTTTCTGTGTTGATCAGTTTATAATAGACACCAATGGTAGCTCGTGAGATTCTATATGGTCCTTCCCAGGAGGAGCAACGACGCCTTGATGCCTTGAGAACCAGGTCTCCTGCCCGAAAAATATTTGGCTTGATAGCTCTGGCTCCGTAAGTCTTATGTTCATACGGCTGCAACTCTTCCGTAATGTCTCTCGAATCATATACAAGGGAAAATATCTTCAAGAGCTTTAGTGGCTCACAAAAGGCGGGAGTGATCTCTTCCCATCTGTTGAAGTATCAAACTGGAGTGGCTATCCATTCATAACGACATGCTAGGATACGATTGTTGTTTCTAGCAAGGTCTAGTCCCCATTCTGTTGGCATATGAGGATGATCCAATGACAAAGAAGCAAATTGAGTGAGAGCTACCTGAGTGTGAAATTTGTTGATATAAGATAACACGCTCTTTGTTGATGCATGACTACCCTCCGTGGGTTTGAGCAATTGGTATTCCTCTAGGTACAGAGGCAGGTTCTTGCTGAAACTTTGCTTGACCCCAGGCAGGGGACTCTTAACTCGAGGCGGGATTTTTGGCCGAGCTCTTATGATAGTTTTTGATTGTTGAAGCCATGCGTGTCTCAGGATCATGTCGTAATTAAGTTTTCCTCTGACGATGTGAAACTTGGTATTTGTTTGAGTATCTCTGGACGCTACTGTGAGCGTGATGTGTCCGTAAACATTTCTGATCATTCCTTCAGGACCTCTGATCGTTTTCGATAAGTGTGTTTCTTCTTGTCGGGTTACTCCCGCTGCTTTCAGAGTCGTGACACTAATAATGTTGTTATATATGCCTCTGTCGATTAGTGCCCTTCCGAACTTAACATTTCTGAGACGCATGGTAGTGAAAATTCCCCGGTCGCGCCTTTCGCCATTCTGGTTGATCATGTCTTCCGAAGGGGGCTCATCTCGAGTGAGAACGTCTTTAGTGAAGGATGGTAGACGTTCGCCAGCTGCAACTCCCCTGATTTTATTTTTTCCTTGAAAATGGGTCTCAGACCATTACACTTGCTGGTAGGATGATTAACAAACCGATGGAACTAACAATATCTCGGATCTAACATGTCTTGAGAAGTAGGTGGGCGTCGTACAGGTGGTAACTTGACGATTCCTTCTTGTACCCACGCCAACAGTAGTTCAAGGACTTCCTTCATGGGAATTGGAAAATCAAGGAAAGTTATATTAGGATTTATGTCTAGCCCTTGTGGATGTTGTTATGACCCCTTAGGAGCACCTTCGGAGCGAGTAACCCGCGGGGTTGGTCCCTGGTTCACATCTTGGGTGGAAGGAAGACGCTTGGCTTGTGATTCCTGCTGGGATGAGGCTTTCCTCTTGGGTGCTTCGTTGCTGACAGCACCAATTGATGGTTGAAAATTGTATTATTTGTTGATAAGTCGTCGATTCCCACAGTTATCTCCACAACTTTCTTACCTTGCTAGTCTAGTTCTCTTTAGGAGGGCGGGAGCAGTTATGGTGGATCATTTTGCGGCTTCATGTAACTCACAAAAAGTCTGAAAACGTAAATTTTCGAGAAGAGCACGGTAAACAGGGATCATACCATTAATGCAGAGCTCCACCAGTTAATGTTAAGTCACATTCAAATCATGACAATCCAGAGCTTGAATTTTGAATCTTTTCACCTATTCATTCGGGTGTTCATTATTTCTCTGGAACATTCTTCCCAGGTCTGATAGGGTGATTTGCTTAGAGAAGAAAAATTACTTCTTATATAAGGCATTAAACATGCCTTCCTAATCAAAGATGCTATTGGGAGCAATGTTGTTATACCACGTGTAGGCTCTTCCAGTCTTTGAAAACTCTTTGAGACGTAGTACATGATTGTATTCGTGCCCCCGAGGGATTCAAAAAATCTAGAGACGTGCTCACGAGCATTTCCAGTTCCGTCGTATAATGAGAAAGTTAGAGAAGAGTAACCTGCCGGCAAAGTGATTTTCTGGATTTCAGGCGGGTAGGGAGGTTGGTGTTAATGAGCCGAGAACGAGTCTTCCTTACCATGATTTCGTAGGTGTCTCTCCAGATCTTCACGAGTGACAAAATTGGATGGCTGGTACCTCTGTGGTGGTCGATCATAAATGATGTGAGATGCTTTGTCTTTTCTATCCCCAGGTAGGGTTGCACAAGAACCGACTGGAACCGAAAGACCGAACCGGAACCGATGTAACCGTACCGGGTACAGGTATAAAAAAAGAGAACCGAGTACACCCAGGTATAGGTTCTACCTAGGAACCGACCGGAACCGGACCGAAGGTACCGAATGTTTTTAACCGTTGATTAGATATTAGAATTTCAGTCGCATCCGTCTATTTCTAAGTTAGGTTACTCGTAACTCGATCGAAAGAAGAAGAACACATTTTGTCTGTCTACTGCCTGTGTGTGAAAGAAGAAGAACATATTTATTTTGTTTTTCTTCATCACCAAGGTCTGACCACAGGGACACCACCTGCACCACCACTATCTCGTCACAGCCGCCACCATCAGTACTACCTTCTTCTTCTTCTTCAACGATTCTCGATTTCAAACATCATCTAGTGATGCTAGGGTTTTACGATTTTGGTTTCCTGTATGCTTATTCAATTCATTTGAAGTTAAGGTTTTTAATTTATGTTTTATTTGTTTTCGATGTAGCAGTTTGCAGAAGAAATTTTGATTATCTACAGGTAAAACATTATGCATCACTCTGATGAGTCTGATCTGATTTGATTCATTTTTTTTTATTATTTTAAAATCGGTTTTTTTCGTTTAGGGGTTTTTTCTATTTTTCTGTTTAGGGTTATTTTGCATGATTGCATCTACTAATTTTATTAGTGATGATGTCTCTCATGTTTATTTTTAACAATCAGTTCATATGAAGCATGTGTGTGAATTCTGATGATTTATAATATTCTCATTCATATGGTGTGTGATGTTTAGAATGCTCATGTACATGTGGTGATGTTTAATATGTTCTGAACAAGATCACTTCCAAGTAATCTCAGAGTTTTCTGAACCCAGTTTAATATTATTGCATTATTCTGAACAAAATCACTTCCAAGTAATCTCAGAGTTTTCTATCATTTTGCTGATATGTTCTTGTAAATGTGAAGTTAAGTTTTTGTTTGTTCTTCATCCCTAATGCAAATAACCCCATTTACAGGCAACTGCACCAAGCATCATCTCATTCTCATATCAGCATATTACATTTGTTTGAGATGAATTAGAGAAAGTGACATCTTATTGTCAGCCCTTTATTTTCCAAGTTTGTATGTTCTTACTTTTTTTTTGTTATTTTTGTTATTGTATTTGTTTCAGTCAGGAAGGAAAGAAACTGTATTAGATCTAGCCAAGTTTGTTGATAAAGGTGTTCAAGTGAAACTTACTAGGGGGAGACAAGGTGAGACATTATTGTTCTGCGTTATTTCTGCGTTACATTTAGTACTGTTTAATCTCAAAAAACCCTTGACCGGTATGCTTTAGCAAGTGTAGGTTTGTATCTCTGACATTTGGATTGCATTCTTGTTTCTCTTTACCTTAGTGTTCTTGATTAGCAAGATGTTGGTAGGTCTTGTTATAAGTCTTTGTATGTATTTATTTATTCTGGCCATATTTTCTCAAATTATATCTATGCAACTGTAGTGTTTGTTATGCATGGACTCATTGTCCTACCAAACCTGGAGGCTCATTAGCATGTACAGATGTGAATATGTGAACATGGACTCACTGTCACAAAGAAGCAATGGCTTATACTATGTTTTCTTAAATAGAGTAAGTTTATGCTCAGTCTTTCATGTTCTGTCACAAAGCAGCAGTGTCACAAAGCAGCAGTGTCACAAAGCAGCAGTGGCTAGATTGTTTTGTTAGTAAGTTTATGCTCAGTCTGTCCTTGTAGTTAGCATGTTGGTGTGGTGTTTTAGCATATGTGAGTTTGTTTTTTGGTAGCAATTATCTCCTTTATCCTTGTATTTTTTTTTTGCTTAATTATGTTGTATTACAGTGTGCTTTTCTTACTTGTTGTATTATCTAGCTGGTGTTGTTTAGTGTAGCTGTTGTTTTGTTTTTTTTTTCCTGCCTGGTTTCTTCTCATATGGTTCCTTTTTTCTGTCCTGGTTATTAGCCTGGTTTCGTTAGATTAACTTATTTTTTGAATAGTTGTTTCCTTTCAATAGTTACTTGCATTTCTATTCCCTTTCTAAAATTCTTTACTGATTTTCCCTTTCTTTCCTTGTTGTTTCCTGCTACCTCCTATTTTGTATTTTTGCTGGTACGTGCACTGTGGCGTCAGATTTATGATATATGATACCATTCTGCGTTTCCTTATTATATATTTACTTCTGTTAGTCAACCAGATTTTGGTAATGCATTTGGTGAATCGCATATTCATGCTGAATGCACACCCCCTTCAACTTACCCATGTTAGAATTTTATATAATATTTTTCTGCACAGACATTTATTGGTATATAGTTAGATGGTTTGATATTCTTAGATTTGTACAGCTGAAACATGAGACTTTTATCGTTGTGCGCAACTCTGATGGTACCTTAGGGTTTAAGGCTAGAGGAATGGTCTTATGCTATGACAAATTTAGTTACAACTAGTTTAACTACTTTGTGATTGGAGGTAAAGAAGAGACGTGGGCATTAATAGGTTATCTGTCTAAATACCAAAAGAGTGCATGAGCACAGAAGGTATATTTCATGTCTATCTTAGTTGTTCCATAGTTACTGTATTGTCTTTGTTGCATTGTGTCTTTGTTGCATTATGTCTTTGTTGTATATTTTAGCTTTATCTTCTTTCGTCTTTAGAGACCACCTGTTTTGTTAATGTTCATCCAATTCCATTCAAACTTTTTGATATAACCCTGATCCTAAAATAAACATCTTAGCATGGAATTGCTAAGAAAAAACTTGTTCTTTAAACTGTAAATTTATGCATTGTGACTCATAGCATTATTTGGTATTTGATTTCAGATGGATGCATAATATTCAAGTCAAGCTACAACTCTGGAAACTCAAGTTGGATCCTCTAATCAACTTTCAGAACATACATCTACACTTGAAGCTCCACAGCGTCCACCTACTGAAAATTAAGATACAAGAAATGTTGTTGATGAGCGCAAGAAGAAGTACAAACTCATATCTGCTATATGAAACGATTTTACAAGGTTAAATCCAGAAGAAGCAAAATGTAATCATTGTAAGCGCAAACTTGCAGCCAAAACTGAGAGAAATGGTACTTCTGGTTTGAGGAAGTATTTGAAGCGATGCCCACAGAATCCTAATAAGAAGAAGGTGGATGGACATGCAACTCTGATGTTTCCACCCCCAAGACCAGGTGAGGATGGTAAATTAGTTTCTTATTGTTATAGCTATGATAAGTTACGAAGAGCTCTAGTTGAGTTTATAATTAAAGATGAGATGCCGTTTAGAATGGTAGAAGGTGTAGGGTTTAAGGAATTCATGCTTGTGGCGGAGCCTAGATTCAAGGTCCCAAGTCGCATGACCATGTACAAAGATCTTTTAGAAATCCATATTAAAAAAAAAAGTTTCAAAGATTACTTTAAGGCATCAAAAATGAGGGTATCCTTGACAACTGACACATGGACGTCACCAAACAATTTTAACTGTATGTGTGTCACAGTTCATTTTATCGATCATAAATGGAAACAGCAAAAGAGAATACTCATGTTCTGTCAAGTTAAAGGTCATACAGGTACTGCAATTGGTAAATTATTGGAGAAGTGTTTGATAGATTGGGGGATTGAGGATGTGTTTGGTGTGACCCTTGATAATGCTAGTGCTAATAAAAAGGCAATTGAAGCAAAGTGTGATTGGTTGGACAGGACCAACCGTTAGAGCCGAATATTTGCATGTAAGATTCTTTAAATCATAATTATGTAATTTCTTAACATATATGTCAGGTGTCATTTCTAATATTTTATAATTGTGTCATTTCTTTTCAGGTCAGGTGTGCAGCTCATGTTCTTGCTCTTGGTATAAGAGATGCAGTACGGGTCTATAATCAGTCGATTACCAGGATCAGGTCAGTTGTTAAGTATGTGCTTAGTTCTCCTGCTAGGTTGGCTAAATTTAGGCACTGTGCTACTCTAGAAAAGATTGATTGTAAGAAAGGTTTGAGCTTAGATGTGAAAATAGATAGAATAACACTTATTTGATGTTAGTTGCTGCAGAAAAGTATGAAAAAGTTTTTAAAAGGTTAGAAAAGTATGATAAAGGCTACAGAAAGAAGTACATTTTCCAACAAGTAAAAATTGATGTTTTACCTAATGATTATGATATGGGTATTGAATCTATTGATGATATTGAAGAGTGTTCCTCTAGTTCTGAATCTGGTTCCGAATCTGAGGTTGAGCTTGAGGCTGAGGACATGCAGGTTGAGTTGTAAAGAAAACAAAGAAGAATAAAAAGAGAAAGGCGCGTCAACATGCTCCTTATGAAGAGGATTGGGAATATGCCAGAAGTCTTTTGAAGTGCTTAAAGGTATTCTTCGATGCTACTGTTAAATTTTGTGCAACTAGACAACCTACAACTCATACTTTTTTATGGGAATTAGTAGTAATCCATGAACAATTAGTTGAGTTTAGAGATGATGTAACATAATATCCTTTTATTGCACGTATGGCTGGTATGATGTTTTCTAAGTACAATAAGTATTGGGGGGAGTATGAAAAGATGAATTATATATTGTTTTTGCTCAATTGTTGGATCCAAGAGAGAAAGAAAGGGGATTGGAGTACCATCTTGAATGTTTGTATGAGAAAGATACTTTGAAGGTTGCGTATGTTATGAGAAAGGTGAAAGCAGATTTTATGTTACTCTTTGAAGAGTATAAGTCTATGCATTCAATCTGTAAGGAGGGGTCAAGTAGCAGTAGTAGTGTTTTTTGTGTAGATTAAAGTACAGTTTCTATGCAAGAACAAAGTCTTGTGTCTAGGATTAAATCAGGGAAGTTGATTCCAAATTTGGTGTTGAGACTACAACAGAGTTGGACAGGTATTTGATGGATGTAATGGATTTGTCTGATAGTGAAGGTGAGGAAGTTGATTCCAAATTTAACATATTGGTTTGGTGGAAGAACAATAGTAGCAGGTATAAGATACTCTCATATATGGCAAAGGATATATTAGCCATGCATGTGACTTCAGTTGCCTCTGAATCAGCATTTAGCACCGGAAAGCGAGTGTTTAGTCCATGGAGAATCTCCTTATCTACTAGGACAGTTGAGGCATTGCTCTGTACACAAAGTTGGTTACTAAAATCTATTGCTCTTGATATTTATGTGATGATGTACCAGATGATAACTCTAGCGTTGAGGAAGGTAGTGTGATTTTTTTTCTTTTTTTTTGTTTTCTTTATTAGTCATCAATTCAATCTTTAACATATTATTCATTTCTTGATGGATGTTACAGAGTTATTGGGTCCTATGCCGGCTCCAGAATCCTTTGATCCTTGAAGTTCATTAGAATCATTTCATTGAAAGCTTTACTTTCTTACATCTTATTATGAAACTTGTACTTGGTTTTGTAACCCTTAAGTAATTAAGACTTGCAAATTTATGCAGTTTGACATTATGATACAATTGTATAAAGGCTTTAATAAGTTACTGTCAGTCCATGTACCCTGCCATATCTTAGTTAGCTTTTTTTTTCAACTGGTTTTTGAATTAAGAGCTTTTCAATTTTAAATTGAAAAAAAAACAGGTACAAAACCGAACCGAGAAGACGGGTACGGTTCCAGAACCGAACCGAGAGTATATGGTACATGGTACAGGTACACGGGTAGAAAACCGACCATAGAGAGGTACAGATACTCGGTTCTTCCAATAACCGAGCCGAATCGACCTTTGTGCACCCCTAGTCCCAGGTGTTTCAGCATTTGTGGCTTCTGCAAAGTTGGTTCTGGTCTGCTCTGTTGGGCGATGAAGTTGTCCCGGGGAGAGTTGCTCCGTCGGGGTCTTGAGATAAGCAAGTACCTTTTTCTGAGTAGTAGCCATGTCCACCTGGATTCTGGCAAGGACTTCTTGTCTTTTCATCAGGTCGTCTATATTGATCGAAGTTTGAGTATTCTTGGTGTCTTCAGCGGTTTTGTCGCCTAGAGGAAGTGTAGTAGTAGAATTGTGATAGGCACTTAATTTATATATTTTTACCGTCTAATTTATATTTGTTGATACTTGATTCTGTACTAATTATATTATTTTATGTTTTTATAGGTGGTTCGTATAAAATCCAAAACAATGAGCTAAACACGGCTAAAAAGGGTAATTGGTAGAATTTCTTTGGACATGTAGGAGTTGGCGAGAAAATTCTGACGTAAAGAGAAAGTGGAGGTCTTCTAGCTTTTCTTTTTGGTGTACATTAACCTAGATTAGAAGCTGTTTTGGTGGCGTTGAAAGTGAGACAGTGAGCTGATGGGTCCTCTGTTTCTGTTGGTAGTACCATGTGAACTAGAAACAAAGAAAGTTGGACATAAAAGAATAAGGCTGAATTGATACTGTGGTTTGGCGTGATTGGTAGTAGGTTGATCGGTCAAAGTAAAAGATAGAAGAGGACAGGAAGTGAAAGGTGTTTGCTACTGTTGGCTAAGAGTAGGGAGTGGATTTGATTAGTCTTGTGAGCAATTGGTGTTGCTGTTTGGTAAAGCACTCGGTGAAGTTGAGATATGAGTGGTGTCAGATGGTCAGGTGGAGAATAGGTTAGAAAGTTAAGAAGACCTAGAGGGGACAGCTGCTATTTGGGTAGGCGGTATGGTTGAAGGCTATTGTACGGTGATGAAGTGAAGAAAAAAGAAGTGGGTACAAGATGACGTGGTTGCTGAGACCAAGCTCGAATATGATGAGCCTAAACCAAGAAACGACCGTTCACGTCCTGCTTTGATTAATAAAGATGGAAAGGATTTGAGGTAGGCCTTAGGGGAGGGAAGCTAAGAAGGTTGAAAAATATTAGTGGTGTTTGAAGAAGAATGGATTCTCCTTGGAGGAATAGCTAATTCTGTAAGTTTTGGTTTCTTCAGACTGATAGTGTGCCTGTCTCGTTCTGTCTTATTTCGAATAGATGAAAATCATTTATTTATAGTTTGAAGAGGACACATTGATTTTTTCGTAAGTCGTGGAAGTTAGGAAGATATTGATAAGTGATGATTATGGAGATTGTAGTGGGATGGTACCCGCAAAGTAGGGAAGACATGTCTGACCACTATTCTTCATCCTCTCTACTGCTATGTAACCGCCCACTTCTTGCTACCTTCTTGTTCGTAGAAGTTGTTTCGCCACGCACGATGCAGTAGACCACCAAACCAATACCCCAATGAGAATCCCCCCATATTGTATTTGATATATCGTGGAAATAGTGGAGTTATAAGCCATTATGGCTTTGATTAAGTCAAGTCAAGTCAAATGACTTGCTAAGTCAGTGAAGTAAGTTGCGTGACTCACTGGATTAATAGTCATACTGATTAATGTCGAGTCTGGGAAGTTCAGTGGCCATGTATTTGATAAGAAATAACATGGCATATTTAATGGCTAATTATTAGCTCAGAAGCGACTTATCATAAGTCTGAGAGTCCTTTGAGGCCAAATTTTGCCAAAGGCTCCTTGAGCAAAGTGACCTGCTAGAATTCGTATAAGACTCAATGTGTGATCTATATTGACAAGAAAGGCTTATTTCTGAGGAAAATAGCTAACAAAACTATCACTAGCTACTTAGCGAAAATAATAATGTTTTAGCTCTTTTAATATAAAAGGCTAATGTGCTAACGCCTTAGGAGTAAGACCAATATGCACAACTTCTAGTTAATATCAATTGTACTAGGGCTAGGAGATTAGTATCAAGGAGGTTTAAAGTTAGCACTTCAATTGTGTAGTTAGCACTGAGGTTTTATCATTAATTTGTTTGTGGACAAGTCGTTAAGTATGAGTATGTTAGTCCAAGAGGCGTACTAGAGCTTGAGACTCATTGGATAAGTCATGGAGGACGCTAGGGATGCATTGGCCCCTATGGGGAAAGCCGAAGAAGCTAGATATATATTAGCTATTATGGGTAGTGCTAGCCTTTGGATAAACACGCGTAGGGGATAGGGCCAGGGGAGCCAATAAGGAGCCAAGGGCGCCAAGGCTAGTGATGTGGAGGCCATGGACGCTGAGGTACCAATAACCCAATTTTGTCACCGTGAAGATCTGAGATACTCCTACGAAATCATGGCAAGGAAGACTCATCCTCAATCCATCAACATCATCCTTCTTACCCACCAGAAACTCAAAGGATTCCTTTTCCAGGAGGTTACTCATCTCCGACTTTCTCATTGTATGATGGTTAAAGACACCAAGAACACCCACACGAAATTAAACATGGTCGATCTAATGGAAATACAAGAAGTTCTTTCCAAGACACAGGAAGACATGGCTACCACTCCAAAGAGGTACTCACTTGCCTCAAGACTCTAACAGAGCAATTCTTCCCAGAACAGATCCATCACCATTTGCAGCAAGCAACGATTCTAAGCCTACAAACGTCAACAGTTCCAGAATCAATGTTCAAGATGATGACAAGATCCGCATGCAAAGAAGAGATTGTGCATACTAATGCCACTCAGTATGCAAATAAGTATACTCGAGTAAGTAACACGGATGAAAGATGCTTTTGCATCATTCAAGCTCCATCATCTAAGCATCAAAGGTAAACATAGTTAAGCGCGGCTAAGTGATAGACACATTTTAGTGTCTAAATTGCACCTTAATTTCTAGTGAG